>JAOXOE010030335.1:0-13220 GCA_028565055.1 Phoeniculus purpureus | reverse complement strand
GATCTAGGGGATCCTGCTGTGTCAGGGGGATGGGACTGGATGGTCTTTGGAGGTCCCTTCCAATCCCTAATGACTAGATCTAGGGGATTCTGCTGTGGCAGGGGGATTGGACTGGATGGTTTTTCGAGGTCCCTTCCCGTCCATCATGTGCTGTGATTACTTGTATGAAGTTACTCTTGCATAGCGGGAACGTGTGGTGCATGTGTTGTACGTACGGATCACTTGGTACACAAGCATACACCTAGGTTACGTACCAGTGTTCTTCCTCTTTGGACTGTTTTGATTTTGCACACTAATTTGAATCTTTTTCTCTTTGTTCAGATTTATATTAAAAAAAGTAAATCTACAATGAATGGAAGTCTGAATCAGTTTTTCTTTAAAGAGAGGCCATTCTCTGGTTGGATCTACTCGGCCTCATTTATGTCAATGTAAATCTAGACTGAGCTCAATTGCATCAGTTAGTGGTGTAATTGACTAATGCAACTGAGAACAAAACCTCCCACCCAAGCCTTCCTACAAGTCAGTTTAATTTTCCAGTGTGAGCAGTTTTATGCCCCGGGTGCACTTTCACGATTAGAAGGATTCTGTTAACTGGGTCTCAGTGTCATTCTAGCTTCATTCAATTTACATTCTCACCACATTTACTCTCTACCCCCTCTTTCAAGGTTTAATCTATCCAGAGAGGACTTCTGCACTTAGTAACTTATAGATGGTGCAGCTACTGAACTTTAGACTCACAAATAGATCAGGGGTGCAGTGCTCACAGCTACATGTGCTACTGCACATAGATGTTGAGTTGGGCACTGCCTTCTGCCTATCAAACTTAGGCTTTTTGCTGCTCACACATTGTTTGCAGGGCTCAGATAATCACACAATCACAGAACATAGAGGATGGGAAGGGACCTTGAAAGATCATCCAGTCCCATCCCTGTGCCACAGCAGGATCCCCTAGATCCAGTCACACAGGAACAGGGCCAGGTGGGTTTGAAACGTCTCCAGAGAAGGAGACTCCACAACCCCCTGGGCAGCCTCTTCCTCACTGTTTTTTTTCAAACAGCTGAAGTGTCTGAACTCGGTGGAAGCCTAGTTTCAGATTTACTTGTAAGGGAGGAGATCAGTTGCCTGCCAAAATTCTTTATTCGCAGTGAAACAGCCCACTGGTTCTGTGCTGGAGATACCTGGAGGCTGGTATCTTCTGGCAGTGTTGGTGCAGTGGCAGAACTGGCAAGAGCGAAGCAGTGTTTACTGGGCACAGCTCTTCCCTGAAGATGGGCAGGACTGCGAAGCCAAGCTCGTGGGCTGGAAAATGAAGAGAATTCCCTCTGCACGCTGTCTGTCAGAGGACAGCAGGGAGCTGCAGTTAGTGTTTGTCTGTCTCTGCTTTTGCTCTCTGGGTCTTGCTGGTGACTTGACCTATTTATTTGATCCTTCTTTCTTAACTGAAGCGATAGTCCTAAAAAATCCCTAGGAGCAACCCCCATCCGCCCCAAGTCTGACCAAAGAAAACGAAAACATCACTCTCCTACATCTCATAATCTCTTCAGTAAGCGCAAGTTGTCCTCCTCGCTCTTCAGTGCAGTGACAGTGCTGTGAGATGTGGTGGACCTAGAGCTGTGTCCCAGCTTCTAGCTGAGTTCAGCTCCTGACTGTGGTGAATTTCCACAATTTCAGAAAAATGTAGCATTTATAGTTTTACTTTTAAAAAGAAGGACCTTCCTGTGATGCTGTCTGTCCTATCGCCTGCGATAGGTGTCCTCTAAGACAACAAGCTGATCACGTTTAGAAATTGCAAAGCAGTAGACATCCCAAATTCCTCTTCACGTTTGGGAGGTCTGGTTGCTGAATCCTGCCCAGGTCCTTCTCAGCTGCTCTGGCAGCCCTCGAACGTTTGGATCAGACTGCGCAGGTCATCCCCCAAAGTTTGGATGCTCTGAAAGCTGTTTTCTGGATTGTTTTCCTCGCTGTTTACTGTCTGGTTTTGTTTTGAAAACCAAAATGTTTCTTCTGTTCTGTGACTCTGGGGGACTCTGTGATGCGTGCAGGTGTTCTTCTCTGCGCATTGATGTCTGCTTTGGTGAGATAAGGTCTGTCTTAAAGGTGCCGATGTTTGTCTCAAATTAAGAAACCCCACAAGGACCGCGGCATAGTGAACTCGATCTGGGCTGGAGGCTGCCCTTCCTCGTGTCCCGTGATGCGACTCTGCGCTGAAAATGTTGCAGTTTTTAGTGTTTTCATGTCTCGTCTTTTTTGTTTTTTAAACAAAGCCCTTGACTTCACCCTGACTTGTCAGACTGCTGCAGAGGACCCAGAGTTCGTGTCACCGAAGCAGCACTGTAGCTTTCTGCATTCTGCAGGTAGACTGGAAGAGATTTTGTTCACACTGCCTTGCAGTGTGAACAGGAATAGGTTTTCCTCACATGGATGTTACTAGGCAACGGCCCTCACAGCGCTTCTGATGGCCGCAGGCACAGCCGGCTCTGTGTGGTCTGGGGAGGAAGAGTTCATGTTAATTCTCCTGTGTAATGGAAGGTGTCTGTTAAATGTAATTTCCTTGGAAACAGATACAGCAATAAGGCAAAACTGACTGGCAGTTTATGAAGTCCCTTTGTTCAGGCTGCACTGCCTTTCCCCTACAACAACGTTAGAAGAAACACGTCAGTGCAGGAAGGGCTTGGTACCGCCTGAAACGAGTGAGAAAGCTGAACTCTGTGTTTCACTGCTTTGTGCGGCTGGACCTTCCTAGAGCACTTTGGTTATCTGGGGCGGAAGAACAGCAAAGCCGTTTTGGGCTGGACTTGTGAACACAGCTAGAACCTGCTGAGCTGCTGTAGCAAAGGCGTTGAAGAAAGGTCTAGGTGACACCACACTGGCACACACTGCTTTTGGCAGTGCGTCCACCCAGCCCCTCTGTCCATGAACTCGAAAGCTTTGTGCGTGCCCGAAGCCAGAACAGACCCCAGTATCTTGCTTCCCTCTGTGATCTTTAACGGGAGTAAGATTGGCCCTCGGCACGGGATTAACCTTTCCTGTCATCCTTCTCTCCTTGCTCCTTGCAGCTGCCTTGTTGCAGTGGATTACAGAGCATGACTGACATTTAGAGACAGGCTGACACCACAGAACACGTGTGGGATGCAGCACACAACACAGAAAGGAGAATGGTCTCGTATGTGACATGTTTGTGAGTCTTTTTCTTCCGAGTATTAGCCCATCATAACTGTTCTGTTTGTGGTTTTTTAAACCCCTCGAAGCTTAATTGTGATCGATGCCATTTGGCTGTCTAACGCTGGCCTGACACGAGTGGGAGTAGATGTGTTAACGTGCTGTTAGTGCTACGAAGTGTTAATATAGTGTAAAAGAGCAAAATACACTGAAATGCATTGCTAGTTCAGCGACCTCCGTGCTAAGAGCGCTCCCTTGGCTGTAAGAAGATAGTCACTTAAGCCACGGGGGATGGATCCTTCATGTATTAGTGACGGCAGCATCAAAGTGCTTTTTACCACTTTGGTTCCTAACAGCTAAAACGCTTTCAACAAGATGAGTGCCTGCTATGAGGGGTAACTGTTTATACAAAGTTTAGTAGTTCCTTCCTCAATGAAGCATTTAAGTTTGTGCTTAATTCTTACTGTAACTCATAGGTTTTAACTGACAGTATGAATTCAGGTTACGCTGACTTGCCCTCTGAGCTGTGTGGCTGCGTGAGGCAATGCAGAGCACCTTGGCAGAGGAATGTGTGCGGAACGGAGCAAATCCTGCTCTAGTGACGCTTACAGACAGGCCAGACGCTGCCAGACCTCTTTATGAAATTCACGCTCAGCATCTCGTCACAGAAGAGCTAATTCAAATTACCTTGAAGATTAGATTGAAAGAGAGATGGGAGCACCGCAGAAACTGTGGCACGTGTAGCTTGGAGGAGCTTTAACAAGTGATTGAAGTGTGCTTAGAAGCACAGAATCACAGGATGTTGGGGATCCCCTAGATCGAGTCGCACAGGAACATGGCCAGGCGGGTTTGAAACATCTCCAGAGACGTACACAACTCCCCTGGGCAGCCCCTTCCAGTGCTCTGTCACCCTCATTGGGAAGATATATGTGGTGTGAAACCTCCTCTGTTCCAGCTCACACCTGCTGTCCCTTGCCCTATCACTGGGTGCCCCTGAGCAGAGCCTGGCTCCATCCTTCTGACACCCACCCTTTCCACATTGATCAACACCCATGGGGTCACCCCTCAGTCTCCTCTTCGCCCAGCTCCAGAGCCCCAGCTCCCTCAGCCTTTCCTCAGCAGGGAGATGCTCCCCTCCCTTCATCATCTCTGTGGCTCTGCACTGGACTCTCTCCAGCAGCTCTGTGTCCTTCTGGAACTGAGGGGCCCGGAACTGGACACCAGAGTCCAGATGGGGTCTCCCCAGGGCAGAGTAGAGAGGGAGGAGAACCTCTCTCCATCTACTTACCGGCCCCGTTCTGATCCACTCCAGGATGCCGTTGGCCTTCTTGGCCACAAGAGGGCGACACGGCCGGCTCCGGGCCACCTGCTGGCCACGAGGACCCCCAGGTCCCCTTCTCCTCCGCTGCTCTCTAACAGGTCAGTCCCCAGCCTCTACTGGTACCTGGGGTAAATGTGAAGAGGTTATATTTTATGTTTTGTTTTGTATTAGAGATGAGAACCACAAAGCCTGCAAACATGAAACACGAACAGCAGCCCTTTGCATCCAGTTAGATTAGAGTAGCTCTCCATGCTTTATTGCCAGAAACGACTTGCGCCAGTGGATTTCCCATTTCTGTCTGGGTGTTGCACAGGTTGCATGAAATGGGCTCTCTCTTCTGGGCCACACCAATTTGCGATGGCAGGTAGCTCGGCTCGCTCAAGAGATGCAACCTGATGGAGCGTGACAAAACCCAATTTACCAGTAAAATCTATTTAAAATGAAATCAAAGCGTGATCGTCACAAGATTCACCGTTCTTACCGTAATGATGAACTAAGATCGGTTATCTGTGTTCTACAGTTTTGAGCCTCGGTTATTTTCAGCCCTGTTCAGCAGAAATTACTGTCTGTGAAAGAAGGTCAGAGAACCTACCTCTGTACTGTGCCAGACTGCTCAAGCAAGGAGCTGTACTGGAGGCCATCCGTGCTGCTCGCGTTTGTGTGACTCATTCGTGACGTGAGGAATGGGCTGCCCAGGGGTTGTGGACTCATTTGGCCGATCCCCCTGCCACAGCAGGATCCCCTAGATCCAGTCGCGCAGGAACAGGCCAGGTGGGTTTGAAACGTCTCGTTGTTTAGAATTGCTAAGGAGTTTCAGATCTGCATCTGCTGATCACCTAAATTAAGACAAAGCAGTGAAAAACTGAACTCGTTGATTCCATGTGGCTGCCCTTTGGTATTGATTTCTTGTTGGGTCCATCGCTGCAAAGGATCTTAATTGTTTATTGATTTCATTCAAGAAATAAATTACTTCTTTCCATAGGACCAAATTAAGGAGCTCAACCAACGCATTTGTCTAGATCTTCTTATTCAGCCAGAGCAGCTTCTAAGTAGGGGATCATTTCTGACAAAGGTGAATCCATCAGGAGAAAAATTTGGCAGCAAAATATTCTCCTTTAAACTGAAAGTTCAGGTAGTTTTTGGTGTCTGGGACTCTGTTTCCTGATGCGGGGACTCAGTCTGTGCGTGCTCTTACGGAAGCAACTCATCATTCTGTGTGTGCTCTTACAGGAGTAGCAGTGGAACCCTGTTTCTTGAGTCATCCCAGCGACTTCGATTCTCGCTGACTTCACTATTAAGAGAAGCGCAGAATTTAGGTCTTGAAAAGTCCCAGGGATTGAAATGAAGAAGTGTAAAGGGCTAGAGTGGTCATGAGAATGAACTCAGGAGAAGGAGTTTTAACATCTGTGGTGTTCTGCCTGAACTGTGGAGTTACCACATCTGCCTTAACTGCTTGCGGGACAACCCTGGCCGAGCGAACCCTCTTAGTAAATCTGCCTTGACTAGTAGACTGCTTGCGGGACAACCCTGGCTATTGGACCCTATTAGTAAATCTAGAGAAAATGAGGGTTAATTAGTTCTGCTGCTTGTAAACTTGATGGCTAGAACTGAGCAGCTCTCTTCAGGTCTGGCATCAATTGTTCGTGTAAATAGACCGAGTAGTCTAGTCAGAGGAGAAATGCACATTTTTAAGGCCTAAGTTTAGAGAGAGGGATGTTCTACAGAGAATGTCCTAGATCTCGTTCCCTGTCTCTCTAGGGCAGTGTTTAATCAGTGAACTAAGATTCACACTGAAAAAAACTAAACCAGCAAGTTCCTCAGATGTTTTCCTGAGCCGAAAGGATGGAGGGTGCCAATTTGCGCTGCTTTTCTTTAAAACCTTTCAGCAAGAAAAACCCCAAGACCTTCTCTTTTCTGTTTTGCCAGTTCTGATGCTTAGTCTGAGATCACACAGGTTGCACAGCCAGACGTGTGGGAGAACACCGTGACAGAAGTGTTCTTTGGAGGCTTAGCAGTACGGCAGTGCTGCCAGGCAGTCTCCGTATGCTGTTCATCTTGGACAACATCAACCCTCACACGAGCTGTGCCGAGCAGATCCCGCTCTTCAAACTCCGTCTCATTATCTGAACCTGCAGATAAGTCTGCAAGAGGGCTGTGACTGGAGGCTGCATCCAGGGTTGCTTACTCAGCCTTCGGGGAGCTTGCACGCTCTGCAGAAAGGTTCTTCACTCTTCTTCTCAACAGACAACTTCGTAGCAACTAATGTCTCCAGCTTCATTCTAGGTCCTGGATTCTGTCACAAGTAAAACGTACTGCAAGGAACATGTTTAAAGGCACTAGGAGAGAACGCGGCCGAGGTGGGACACAGAGATATTTGTGACTGGTGGAAGCAACTTTACTGACCCGGGCCCTTGCTTTATACTTACAGAAAATACATCAGACTGTGTGTGTGAGGGTGTTTGGAGGGCAGGAAGAGCTGTGAGCCGAGCTAACCATCTGAACACGTGGTTGGTTCTGGCACACCTCATCCTAGTGAGACCGTGAGAGAAAATTCACTTGTCCAGGATTGGGAAGCTCTGCCCTCCCATCCACAGTAAAACAAGGCTGGGGAGTCTTGTGCAGTGGCACGCTAAGATCGATACTGATACGGTACTTAAAGAGGCTCATAAACCGCTAATCCTTTTATAGCACTTTGAAGGTGTCTCGGAGATTAAAACGAGTGCGTTTGGCCCTGCTTACTCAGGACTTTTCCTACATTAGGCAGTTTTAAACAGGCAGCAGTCCCCGAGGGTAGCATTCAATGGCATTTCACTTCTGCTTTGCAGTGCCTGTCGTGGAGGCAGACCTGCACTCTGTGCATGTCTTCTGGGAGTGATCGCCAGTTGTTCCAACGCACATTCCAAACTCATACCAAGATATCTGCCTCTGCTTGTGGTTGTCATTGACTATCCAGGGCGCATTTCGCATTCGTACAACGATAGCTGTCATTGCTTATGGTTGTCATCGAATAGGGATCTAAGCTGAGATGTAAAGACAGGAGTAATTTGGAACTTTCACAAGAAAAGCCTAAAATATCCCATTCCCTGCACAAACCAATTAAGGGCTCTCTGCAGATCTCTAAGTAGTCATTTTCTCAAATGCCGTGGTTTACCAGCAGTTTCCATACACAGCGATTTTAGACTGCTATGAAGTTTACACCTACAGCAGAAGAGTGTCGCTGAGGTAGCCCTGAAGGTATCGTGTGTTTTACAAGTCTCTGTCACCGTGGAATTGCAGTGTAATTCTGAGTTTCAGTGTCTCTTCTAAACAGTCCCCAGATCCTCACCCACAGTGCTTTTCAGTCTTTTACTCGGTAAGGAGCGGCATGAACGGGATGGAGGCACTGTACAGGTGCCCCTAAAGTGAAGCCCTCATGCACAGCGCTCGGCGCTGCAGTTTGAGTTATCTCACCTGACTGGGGAAGGTGATGCACCCTCCCGCACCGCCTGCAGCCTCATTCACCTACAGTCTGTCAGCGTTCGATGACAACGCTCACCTTATCCACAGTCTGAGCGACATTGCAGTCGCACCTCACCGATACGGGGCTTAGAAATGTTTGTGTGGAAGAAAGGCAGAACTGCGAAACACACCAAGGGTGGGCACGAAGTAGTTCCTTGCAGATTCTTCGTCTTGACAAAGTCTGCATTTCATTTCTGAACCAGTTACGCACTCGATAACTTCAGGGTTTTGGGGTTGGCAGTCTTGTGCGAGACACGTGGTGTTCAAGAACTTGCTTAGGCAGAGAATGAGCTCATCTAGAAGTGGCAGCACTGCGGGTGTCACTTCTCCATGAAGTGAGCATCACTTCCCTGCGGGTAGTAAAGCATGTCCTGAGTGCTGGCACTCTTCGTGCTCTCTCGTGGGCAGCACTGGGGCTGTGCAGACTGGTAGTTGCCTAAAGCTCCTTCGTTTTGCTCTCAAAGGCAGCTTGCAGAGCTCCGCTTGCGTCCCTTCTGACCCAGCAGCACCTGTGCATCCCAAAGTCATTGGAAGCGCAGACGTTTTTCATCATTATTCAGCTTTTCATAATTATTCACTTTCCTTACTACTCTGTTAGAAAGGTGTGTGTATGCGGTGGTGATCGCTAGCAGGGGAACCCTTCTGTTGGGTGGAATTCTCTCCTAGGCTGCTGTTGGTGCTGCTGTGAAGTCTGGAATGCTTCTCAGAGCATGACACGCTTCAGTCCTTGTCCCTTACCCAATTTCAAACAAGGTACTCGGAGAGTTTTCCTCCTGGGCAGCACTAACTGAGCTCCAGCAAACGTAGCTAAATGTTTGCGTTCAGAGCTTCACTTGTTTGTGTTCACAGTGGTAACTTTGGGTAAACCCCAAACACATAGGAGAGTTCAGACACAACGGAAGGGCACAGACAGCAAGACAAGGTAATTTTACAGTGTCACCCATTTCCTTCCCAGAGCAGTTTGTTCAATCATTCACAACCCAGCTGTGCCCAAACCAGGGGAGCAGGAAAGGCCTCTCTGTAGACGTTTTACCTGTGAAGAGACTAGATTCTCCCAGCTTGACACTGATGTGACTGACTCTGTTGTGACCGTGACCGGCACATCGCTTCGGAAGCATGAAAACGTCATGTCTGCGTTTACACGTTAGTTAAAATCCATTTTCAAATCGGAAGTCTTTTCCCTGCTCTTCACAGAACACGTCCCCACAGTCAGAGCCTTTATGCAAATACACGGAAGAGTGTAAAAGTGCTGCACTAAATAGTGATTAACACAGACCCTCGAGGATGCTTTCTGCTCGTTGCCGTTCCCTTCTCGCCCCGAGCCCTGAGAACCTGGTACCTCTCCCAGCCTGGATGGACTATGCAGGGCAGCCAACTAGCGTCATGACATGCCGGTCCCAGAGTGATGATCTGCCTCATCTGCCATGAAAAGCAGGAGGCGGATTCAGACTGAAAATCCCCTACTTTCCATCCACGCTTTCCCCTTCATGTATTTTCTGTTTTAATGCAGAAATTCAGAGCCCAGTAACAAACGCTGTCGTCTGTTTCACTTCTGCAGCTAGACGTGTCACATGAGGCCATCGGGAGGTTCTGGCCAGGAAAGGGTGTAAGACTGATGACATTGGTGGGAAAATACAGCTGCTTTGCAGTTAGAAATTGATCTGTTTGTGTCTGTCTGTTCCTTTTTGGGTACCTTCATCAAACAGGGCTGTTGTTACTGCAGTGCAGTTTGATCTTCTGCCAGGTGGTCTCTACTGACCAGGAGCCAGCTTTTCATTCCTGGTCTTACCTTGAACCATCGTGACTTGGGGGCAAAGCAGTGGGGTTGTAGTCAGCATAGGCAGGATCCAGAAGCAGTCTGGTGAACTGATTTCATATAAATCAGCACCTTTTTTAAATTGGAGAAGCCCAGCAAAAGTTATGGAACGATGATCTATTGTCTGTGGCCCGGTGAAGTGGTGCCATGATGGGAAGTAGTTTTGTGTTGTCCTGGAACACGAGCAGTTCAGATGGGAGGCGTCGCATTCACTACAAACACTAAGTAACTCCCAAGTCCCCTGTGAAATAACGAAAAGCCTTCGCTGCCTTCGCAGGGCAGACGTTCTGTGCACATTACAGACGAGGTATGAAACAAGCGGTCTCTGTGGACTAAAATTGGACTTTAGAAAGCCTAATTTGCTGCAAATCAGACCAAATTAGAGCTCAAGATGAGCACACTGCTACCTTGCACCTCACAGAACAATGCTGCATCCTAACAACGTGTCAGCCATCACGAGATTAGAGCTCGGCTCAATCAGGGGCAGCAAAATTAGAAATAAGCAGAGGACAATCAATACCCAGTGTTGTCTGGCATCATGAAACAGCCCTCAGATAGAAAATCCATTTCACTTCTCTCTCAGCAGCTGTTCTGTTTGACAGTCTCTGACCCGGTCCGGCACACAATCAGGTTATTTGTTTTATTGAGAAAAGACGTGGGGCTACATCTCTGATACCACAGAAATAATGTTGTGTTGGTCTGTGAGGTGCTTGAGCAATCTGGTTTTTATTGGTAAAACACTGGGATTAACCCCCCTGTTATTTAATAGAACATCCAGAATCACAGCGTATGCTGTGCTCTTGCAGCAAGCGATGCTTTGCAGGGAACGGCGTGCTTGCAGGGAATGGGGTGCACCGTGCTTGCAGGGAATGGGGTGCTTGCAGGGAATGGGGTGCACCGTGCTTGCAGGGAATGGGGTGCTTGCAGGGAATGGGGTGCTTGCTCGGAATGGCAGGCACTGTGCTTGCAGTAAATGCTGCATGCTGGTTTTGCAGGGAATGCAGGGAATGCCGTGCACCGTGATTGCAGGGAATGTTCGGTGACTCTGTGATCTCCCACACTCTTTTTCACATGCTACCCTAAGACATGTGGCACAGACTCTTGATGGGGAGAAGCAACTGGCCTATACAGGTGGGTGATCTCTCTTTGCCTGACTAATTCTCTGTTATTCACTGGGATCGTTTCCTACCTTCACATCCACTTCAGGAAGATTTTTTTTGATCAGAAATTTGTATTTGGCCATCACTGAACAAAGTGTTTCAGTGCTGCTCAGCTGCTTGTCTGCCTACAGGGTGTTGACTTCACCCTTTACAATAGAAACACTTAGGGGCTCTGCAGCAATTATCTGCTAGGTTGTTTTTGCATTCTCCTTTGTTCTGAATGTCTGGGGCAAACGAGGAAAGGTGGTAGGGATTGATGTCTCGGTTTCACCGCTCACTGCCTCTCAAGCCATTTCTCTGCTCTGTGCAGACGGTGCCACGAGTTGTTGGAGGCTGTTTCCTCATGGAGTGCAGCATGAAGGGCTGATGTTTGGGAACTTACGATGGGCTGCATGTTCAGGAACTGCAAGTAGCTTTGAAGGTGGGGTCTTTGGTGTTTGGTGCTTTGTTGTGTCGCACATTGTGCAGTTGTTCATCTGGGTTTGGTTTCTTTTGGGAAAACCCTTAACTTACCAGTTTGGTTATGGTTTGGACACCTCACGGAGGTAGGGCAGTGGGAGCTCAACACTAGGTACTACCCCCTCCCTTTCAGCGCTGTCACAGCAGCTGCCACATGTGAGTTTATAGCTGCAATTGAGCTGTACCTGCCTGACCGCGATTCCTTGGCTGCACCTCTACTCTTGGTACTTTTGGGTACCCGACAGCTGCAAAGAATAGTTGTCCTTCACGTTTTCAGTGCAGTTAATGACAACCTGCGGGAATTTTTCTCTCTGAATGAATACATTAGATCCGTGCTCGCTGCTCACGTCGGAAGCGGTTCCAGTGAAGGACAGAACAATGGGAGCCATCAAATTAATGACGTGGTGTCACCTGCTAATGTGAGGAAGGTGTAACTTTTTAATAGCAGAGACTATTAAATAGCAGAATGTCACTTCAGCGTGAGGAGCGGGAATCGATTTCGATGCTAATCAGCGTGCTGGAGAACAGGGCAGTAACGCAGCAAACGCTGCCCACCTGTCCAGCTCGGCCTGCGCAGGAAGCTGCCTACAGAGGCACAAACCGCTGTGCGGCTGTGACACAGGCAACAGGGCAAAGGCACAGCTGGTTACAGATTCTCTTATTTCCTCCTGTGGCAAACAGAATGCCGTTCATTCTGCGCGCTGGAAAACCTCACCTCAAAAGTAGAGAAGCCTTGGGTTTTAACAAGGAGACCCCCTTCTCTAGCAAACGGCTTATTTTCAAGTTGAGCTTTCCACAGTGGAAACCTAAACGGTGGTCGCAAAGCTTGTGGGTAGGAAGCTCTGCTGTGAACTTGGCCGTGCGCTGCAGGCATGCGAGGCAGTTCGGGGGGTGTTCCGTTCAGCCCTTTTGCTCTGCTCTTCACATACTGGCGGAGTTACGCTGACATCAGCATTTCAGTTCCCTTTTCACCTCACTCACAACAGCTGGAACAGTGGAAGTGATGAAGTTGGCTTGCACCAACACACAAGAAACTTCTGTGGCCGTGTTTAAGAAAACAGAAGCCTTAGTTCCCCTTGTACAGACCTTGATGCAGACCTCGGGAAACTCAGCCTCACTTTCTGGTGCTGTTTTGCTCACGTTTGAACGTTCAGTCAGAACGGTGAAATGATGATGCATGTCCCCCAGGCTGTTGCCGCCTGAGTATTCCATCATCTTGAAAGTACTGTGGCTGCAGTCCGCGATGACAAATGATTCATCTCACCTAATTAGGCTGAGCAAACAGGGAGGTGGTTCAAAGCCCTTCTGTTTCAAATGGGTGTAGCGCTTAGATTTTCCTAGTCGTCTCCACCTTTCTGCGTGCCAGCATTGCTTCCCGTCCTCAGTAAGGGAGACAGATGAGTATCTCATTTGCCAAAGATTAAAACAATAATAGATGAGCTCCTGTGGTGCAGAGTGCTCCCCAGGCCCTGTCTGCCAGGGCCGGGAGTCCTTCTCCCTTTCATGTCATTGAAAAAGGTTTCATTTGCTTGATTTGTTTTGTGGCTTCAATCAAATGGTCATCAGAAACATCAGCTTCATCAAACACTGTAGGTATTTATGCGGGCGAGATTAATTGTGGAATCATGGAATGGAATCATCCTGGCTGGAAAGAACCTCCAGGATCATCCAGTCCAGCCCTCATCCCAGCAGCTCCCTAACCCCCAGACCATGGACTCTAGTGCTTGAGCTACTTGGTTTTTAAACACCTCCAGGGATGGGGACTCCACCACCTCCCTGGGCAGCCTGTTCCAGTGCCCAGCCACTC
>JAOXOE010030334.1:0-13222 GCA_028565055.1 Phoeniculus purpureus | reverse complement strand
TCTCCTGTAACATTTTCGGTTATTTAATTAGCCACGTTATAGAACTCCAGGGATATTTCTCCCTCTGCCAGCAAATTAAGGCGTTCTCATTTTTGCTCCAGGAACACAACTCCTGCTCAGTGTGCGGAGCCTTTTTCACCGTATCCTCTTCTCAGATTTGAAGCCTGGGAGGTTAAAGGAAAATTCTAATGACACCCTCCAGGGCAGCCTCCTTTGAAGGCAAGGACCAAGAGCTTTGATTTCAGGTCACTCCCCGTGTGGCTGCCTTTAAAGTTCATCTGAATCAACATGCGGTTATATTTTTGGCAGCTTTGACTGCCAGGAAAAATCATTAGAGGGGAATAATAATGCAAATAAACTTTGCATAGTCCCATTAAATCATAAATGCCACATTGTTCTGCAATGGGAGTGACATTTCATTGTTTCTTAAGCGTCAGACACCTCTCTGTGCTCGCTGCCAGCTTCATGGTTATTAATCCTGGTCACAAAATACAATAACATTAGAACAAGGAATTAAGGGGTCCTAGGGCTTGTGTGATTCTTGCAGAGACATGGAATGTCTGAAAAATACTGAGATAAAAGCATCATAAAGGGGCTGAAACTGTGCTGTTCACAGGGCATTTGAACACTGGGTCCACACTGTCCATGACAATTTTTCTTTTGTCCACGACAATTTTTCTTTTGTCCAACTGCAAGAGCAAAAGATTAGTGACAGAATCACAGAGAATTAAGGATTGGAAGGGACCCCAGAAGATCATCTAGTCCAATCCCTCTGCCACAGCAGGATCCCCTAGATCAAGATACACAGGAATATGGCCAGGCAGGTTTTAAATGTCTCCGGAGAAGGAGACTCCACAAACTCCCTGGGCAGCCCCTTCCAGTGCTCCGTCACCCTCATTGTGAGTTCCTCATATTGATGTGGAACATCCTATGTTCCAGCTCACACCCTTGTCCTATCATTAGATGACACTGAGCAGAGCCTGGCTCCATCCTCCTGACACCTGCCTTTCCATATTGACAAACATTAATAGAGTCACCCCTCAGTCTCCTTTTCTCCAAGCTCAAGAGACCCAGCTCTCTCAGCCTTTCCTCATCAGGGAGATGCTCCACTCCCTTCATCATCTTTGTGCCTCTGCACTGGACTCTCTGAAGCAGTTCTGTGTCCTTCTGGAACTGAAAGGCCCAGAACTGGACACAATATTCCAGATGTGGCCTCATCAAGGCAGAGTACAAGTGGAGGAGAACCTCTCTCAATCTACTAACCAACCCCCTTCCGATCCATCTCAGGATTGACCTTCTTGGGCACAAGGGCCCATTGCTGGCTCATGTTCATCCTGCTGTCCACCAGAACCCCCAGGACCCCAGGATCCCAGATGGATATCATCTGGATGATATCCTCCAACTTTTGGTTGTATTTCACAGAATCACAGAACATTAGGGATTGGAAGGGACCCTGCCACAGCGGGATCATCTAGACCAAGTCACACAACGTTCCCCCACACATCCAGTTAAGGATGGAGACTCTCCTGGCCCTTTTTTTGTTGTTATAGTGTAAGAAACCCTTTTTATTATCTCTTGCAGTGGTGGCCAGGCTGAGTCCTAGCTGAGTTCAGTGCTGTGGAATTTCCAACACAGAATCGCAAAGCAGCACTCATGGCAGTGATTAAACCTCAGCCAGTCGAAAGCCTTCAGGTCTGCGATATCATTCAGAGTGACAGAATAAAAATGTTTGACCTGATCTGTCACATTACAGCACTCAACATCTATTTGTGACAGCCTGACTTCATTGCATCGGACAGCCTCTGTCACTTGATTAGCCATTAGGAAGCCCTGCGTTATCTCTGTAGGCATTCAGACTGTGGTGCTGGAAGAGCAGTTCTGAGCCACAACTGCATCACTTAATCTGAAAGTTAAAGGGAGAAGAAAGATGAGGTTCACGGGATGAGGAACATGGAAGCACCAGCTGCACATGTCGTGTATTAGGCAAACCCTAATCACACAATCATAGAACATTAGGCATTGGAAAGGCCCTCGAAAGGTCATCTAGTCCAATCCCCCTGCCACAGCAGGATCACCTAGAACAGCGGTACCAGTCTGGTTCAGCATGTCTTTCATGGAACAAATGATTTCAGAGTTGCCTTCTATCTTAGGAAACGACACAGAATCACAGAACATTAGGGATTGGAAAGAACCTCGAAAGATCATCTAGTCCAATCCCCCTGTAGTCTCACCCTTCCTCCCTCACAGTCCCTGGCCTTTATCTAATGTGGCTATTATATCAGCACCCTGTTGATGCAAGCAGCCGAGCTCAGGGGCCAACTGTGGGTTTTATCGGATCACCACTCTATATGAAACGGAAATAAACATCTTCCTGGTTACTTTCTTCTAAAAATGTATTTTTAGATCTGACTCATGCCTGGGGAAAGAAAAGAAACACCCACCTATAAGCCTCAGCTCATCATCTGACAGGAGATCATGATTGACACTTCTCACAGTTGTCATGTAGGGACCAGAAATCATGGGCAGAACAGCAAAGGATGTGGCCCACAGCTAAAATTGCAGCAAAAGATGTCTTTTCTCTCAGATTCTGAGTCTTTTTACTAAACAAACCCTAAACGTGAAGCACCAAAAATAGTGTGCATGAGCACCGTGGTGCAATGGGAGAAGATCCACACTGTAGGAAAATTATGTCTTAAAAATTAATTATAATTCAGACAGAATCATGAGGGCTGCAAATTATCCAGGAGAGACAGCGAAGTCAGAAATTATTTCCATATCGTCCACAAAATGTAGTTCAACTTCTCAGCTTTCAACTAGTTAAACAGTTGAAACACAACTCTTGTAGTTGTGTCTTTGTAGAAAATGATAGGATAAGGGGCAATGGCTGTGAGCTGGAGCAGAGGAGGTTCCACATCAGTATCAGAAGGAACTTCTTCAGGGTGAAGGTGACAGAGCACTGGAAGAGGGGTTGTGGAGTCTCCTTCTCTGGAGATGTTTAAAACCCACCTGGGTTCCTGTGTGACTTGATCTAGCTGATTCTGCTGTGGCAGGGGGATTGGACTAGATGATCTTTCAAGGTCCCTTCCAATCCCTAATGTTCTGTGATTCTGTCATTTAGCTTAAGAAACATTTCCAGCCCACCTGATTGCAAATCTAGCCTCACATCTTTAAATCAATACCCTAGCATCTCACTGAGTCTGCTGGCAGAGCCTGGGAAAAGTCACATGCAGCCAGTTACTCAGCTCTCCCAGTTGGCCAACACAGGGCAGGATGTTAATGTCAAAACCTAATTGCAACCACTTAGGGCAGCTGCCACTGAAAAGCACTGAGCCTCCTGCAGGTACTGCCGAGTCTGGCACAGCAGGATCCCCCTGACTCAGACAGAAATGGCCCTTCCCTTCTGTGCTCACAGCACATGGGGCCTGCAGGAACAAGCCCCACACTCTGCAATGATACCTACTTTATATGCTACTGCTGTTGCAACAGCAGATTGGGAGAGAAACTGTGGCCTGGGTTCCAACTCCAGCCATCCTCTAGAAAGGATTTGAGCAAGAACAAAAAGACCCAATACTGTAAACCTCACTGGCTGCCAGCTCAGTGAACCAAAACAAATCTTTGTCACAGCAATTATATTTACACTGTAAATCTAGGCAATAGCTCTTCAGGTGCTATAAATTGGCATTAGCTCATTACAATCAAGGAAACCTTATTGATTTATGCAAGCTGAGGCTCTCATATGAATTTTCTGTCAGTTACCAACCTAAAGCTGCCTCCAGACCCAAATCGACCCATACACAGTGTACTTCTGGAATGTCTAATTTTTCTTCTCCAAGTAATTTTTGTCATGAAGGGCTGAAAGTCTGGCCCATGGCATTCCATTTCTGATGGCTAAAATCTATGCTGGGAACAGGCGGCTGTAATTTCAGGTTTTTTTCCCCACAAACCGAGCATTAATTATAAGAGCAAATAACATTATTTCACACAATAATGTATTAAAGATTCCCAATTAAATGGTGAATTTTCAGTAATCTGAAACACATTCTTAAGTTTCTCTTTACAATGGAAGCTGATAGTTTGCTTACTGGCTTTGAGAACACGGTGGTTCACATGTTCCTACCCAAGCAGGCTGTAACCTATCATAGAACCATAGATTCATTAAGGTTGGAAGAGACCTCCAAGATCATCCAGTCTAACCATCAACCCATCCCACCTTGTCCACTACACCCTGTTCCCCAGGGCCACACATACCCACACAGCAACTCTCTACCCTCTCCCTGGGCAGCCTGTTCCAACCCATGACCACTCTGTCACAGAAGACATTTTTCCTGATGTCCAACCTGAACCTCCCCTGGCACAACTTGAAGCCATTTCCTCTTGTTCTATCACTGGTGACTTGGAAGAAGAAACCAACCATCACCTCTCTACACCCTTCTTTCAGGCAGTTGTAAAGAGCAATAAGGTCTCCCCTCAACCTCCTTTTCTCCAGACTAAACAACTCCACTTCCCTCAGCTGCTCCTCACAAGACCTCCCTCCAAGCCCTTTACTAGCAGAAACATGTTCTTTGCTCTTCTACAAATTAAGAGCAATTGAGGTGTGGAACAGAAGTCATATGGACATTGGGTACTCCTTGTTCTCAATCTGATCTATTAAACTACTGGAATTGAAAACATGCCAACTGTATCTGAGTGATAAGTCTTCTCCATCAAAAATCTCACTAGGCTAAGCTCATGAACCACAGGTAATTTTCCAACACCTCAGACACACACCTTTCCCAGGTAGCTCATGTACTGCATGCACAGAACTATTGTGTGTATCGATGGATTATTTTCTCTCCTAAAAATACATCCATAAATACTCACTAGCAGACTATGTACACGTACCCAGGGCAGAAGACATCTTTCTACTTTAGTATACCCTGCTAATCACATACCATCTGGTAATATATTATGTATTCAAAGATACACATAATATAGCAAAACACATACTGTAGGCATATTACGGTGTGAAGAAAGGAGGAATATATCAGATGTATTCACACAAGTGTAAATAACTTCTCATCCAAGAGAGCAGAACAGCTTTAAAGTACAATGACATTTTGAGAGAGCTACATTATATCACAAAATGAGAATTTTTATAATGAGCCTGAGCACTCAGCAATGCATTAATTAAAGACTTCATCTGATACCCATAAAAGTAATTGAAAAGACCTGCTGACTTCACCCGTCTCTGAATCAGGCCCAGTAGTACATTAATCGAGGTGCGAGTTTACATCTGCAGCAAGCCAAAATTAGTTCTCAGGACACTAAATCATGGTTTCATGCATTAAATACTCATGTGCAGTTAACTTTACTTCTTGAATGATCTCAACTAGAATGCAGGCACTTCCAACTTACTCAACGCTTAATGCTTTAACACTTCGACACAGAAAAAAATTCCTATTTTGGTAGATTTCAACTGCGTGCACAAGCAATGGCCTCGACAGACAAATGTAGAAGTTAAATGGTTTAGTCCATAACTAAAACATGAAACGCAGTAGCAGTTGGCCCACTTCTCTGAAAAACTAAAACAAAACAGCTGCTGTGAATTTTTGTGTTTGTGGCATTTAAGCTGAGTTCTAGACGAAATGCACTGAACTCCAGACTTTTTTTTTTTTTTAGAGTCTCAAAGTGGATTGGACAGACACATTCACACTTCTCTTCCACTGCTGTACCTTCTGCTGATCCCATCTTACATCTCCATTAATATGCAAAGGTCAGTATTTATTCAGCTGCCTAGGATTTTTTTCCAATTGCATTTTCATTGCCACTTGTTTCATCTTATGCAAAGAGAAGAACGTTCCATGCTTACATATAAATACAATAGAACAACTTACCAAAGTCACATAGGACTGCATTAGCATAAAGTACAAAGGAAGCTACTTGAAGGTCTTTGTAGGAGAAATAGAGTAATTGATACTGGGCTAAGCAACTCCAGGGGCACCTATGGGATGAGGAAATGGGCCATTTCCCACTGAAATCTCAGACTTCAGGTTTGCTTTTCCTCTGACACTGCACATTGCTCTGGAGTTCATTAGCAGAGATAACAGAATCCCTAATGTTCTGTGATTCTGCGATAACAAAACCACTTTCCCAAATAAATCGCATTGTCTTCTGTAAGAGAAGCAGAAGTATTAGCTGGGACAGAGACAAGAATCTGCAAGTTCCAGCCACAGAAATCATACAGCACGCTGGAAAACTTTATTTCCCAGGCACTCACTTTCAACTGTCCTACTGGGAGAGACTGCCTTGAGAACGAATCAGCCCCACATCTGTAGAGGAGATTACCGATGCCTGATCTACGTTTCAAGTGACATTCTTGGGACAGTTTAGAGGGGACTGATTTTTAGCAGTATCTGAGCATTCCCCAGATCTCAGCCTCTTTTCAGGTTTCTTACACTGGGCTCCAAGCACCTTAGATCACTGTCACTTCAAACAATTTATGCCTATTCATTTTATATCGCAGCTTATTACTTAAAGCAGAGCTAACTCATTTCATCTTCAAACTGGCAACCCATGCAAATGCTGTCTGCAATTGCAGCATCACAGGTTGGAGATCACTGATTAGACCAGTTCAATACTGTTGTATTGGAGAACAGAGATCAAAAGGGCAGAGCCATGCTGTTTTATTTGGGTGACTTGGCAAACGGATCCAATTGCATCCACTTATACCTAAATTATTCCTTTTCATGGTTAAATTTTAGAGAATTTGTTAGAGAGATGCAGTTTCATTAAGAGATGAACCTGTGAACAGGCATAACTAGTGTGCAATAGATCTTCAAGGAAGACACTGTATCTATCAGTGCTCATTTCCTTTTCCCCCTTTCCCACCCCATCTGCCTTCTTACCTGTCCACCATCTGCAGATTCAATTGTTCAGAGAGCAAATTTTGATTCCTGTATGTGCCCGATTTCAGCATCTCTAACTACACATAAGACACTCCTACACTCTGCAGGTTGCTGGCTTTCTCAGTAATTACTGTTCCATCCTTATCCCTAAGGGAGATAAAAAACCCAACCTGCTGTTGCCCCATTACCAGCTGTCTTCTAGTATTACTGTAACTCCTGTCTCCCTCGAGGTATTCTTGCCACTGTTGACCCTGTATTTTCTGATATAATTTGTGATCTTTTTCATATCAGAAAGATCAGAGACATGTATTTGTACATACAGCTCACTCACAGCCAACCCAGGCCTCTAACTTGTGCTCAGGCTGTCGGAAATCTGCTTCTAATCTCCAGACTCCTCTATGCTCTGCACTTCTTCCATAAATCTCAATTTTCTTGCAACTAACTTTATTGTCACCGCTTACAATCTTGAATCCGATGAGCTCAGAGCACACAACAGCCTCCCTGGAGCATAAGGAAACACAGATTCTCTTTTAATTCTGCTTCTTTCCTCAGCTCCATTCCCAATTCTCCACCCTTGGAAAAAGCGTTCACTACATTTTACCTGAGTTAAGAAACACAATCTGTTTCTTTTGCATTTAAAAGCCCCTTTTTTCTTTCTTCCTATTTTCTATTATGCCCATAGCTCATTCTTAGAAGTTTGACATGACGTTAGGGATGGTAGAGTGGGAAACCTGAAAAAGAGCCTGTCTTGGGAGAGCTGCAAGACAGCAAGCTCCAGTACAGGAACACCAATTGCACAGGCTACTTTACACTGGCATCTTCATGAAAGCCTAGATTATTTGGACGGTGGCTTATCAAGACCAAAGATAACTACATTGTAGATATGAAGCTAAACAAGTGTTACCCTAAGTGAAAAAGCAAAGCTAGTGAGGGTTCTAGATGTGGAAGAGGCTGCAAGTACCTCTCTCCGCATATGAAAAAAGGAAGCAGCTTGCCATTCACACAGAAATAACAGTGCTTATGTCTGGTGGCCAATACTGTATGACATGAAGAAATCAGCTGTCTAGGTGTTTTTGTCAATGGTCTGCCCTGGTGAGACATCAGCTTGAGTGTTGTGTCCAGTTCTGGAGTCTCCAGCACAGGAAGGATGTAGACAGACTGGAGCAGGTCCAGAGGAAGGTCACTACAATGATCAGAGCAACGGAGCATCTCTCATAGAGTACAGAATGAAAGAGTTGGGGCTGTTCAGCCTGGAGAGAAGTAGGCTCCAGGGGATCCTCTTTTGACCTTCTGGTACCTTAGCAGGGCCTACATGAAAGCAGGGGAAGGTCTTTCCAAGACAGTTTGTACAGACAGGACAAGGAGCAGTGGGTTCACACAGGGAAAGGAGAGACTTAGGCTGGATATTAGAAGAAAGTTCTTCAGTGTAAGGGTTGTTGATAGCTGGAATGGGCTGCCCAGGGAGGTGGTGGGGACCCCATCCCTGTAGTCATTTAAGGTCAGGCTTCATGAGTCTCTGAGCAGCCTGACCCAAGTGCAGTTGTGTCTGTGTAGGGAGGTTGGACTAAATGACCTCTAGACGTCCCTTCCAGTCTAGAACATTCTATGATTCTATGCTGACACTGCGATCTTGAGCACAGCCACTAAGATAAAGACCAATATTCTGAAAGGACAAGCAGTAGGCTCAAGATTTCTTCAGTATAATTAAAACTTTGCATCCTATTCAAAGCTATGCAGCCCTTTTCCTACAAATGCTTTATGTAATACAACTTCAAACGCTAGAAAATATTTCCCAACTACAAGCCCCACTTTCTAAGCACTAATTAAACTGCTCCAGCATTGCAGAAAGTCTAATGCCAGAAAGCAGGGAAGTGGCAACCATGGTAGTATGAGGATCATGCCAAATGCTGATGTAGTAAGATTCATACACAAGCCTGCCCAGTTTTTCAGCTGCAATACACAATCACTGCACATAAATTCTTCACTCAGTGCAGGCTCTCTGCATTTAGTCCAGGTATTTGAGAACTCAGACCCTTATCTGTATGCAGACTGCTTTTGTTCTGAGCCTTTCTTCATGTTCTCCCTCTCTTCTTAATTAACTGAAAGCAGTTATGAATATTAAAGAAGAAATTAACAACAGTGTAAATAATTTCTGGTTGTTTGTAGATTCCAAATTTAGTTTTTAATTAACCCCCACTGGTTTCAAAAAGCTGTTTAGGAAAAAGATATTCTTTCAAAATTTCCCTTGTGTTTAAAAAAGGGAGAAAGAAATAAGACTGTAAAACAGCAGTCTGGCGTTGCAGGCATCAGCATCGTATGAGGATGCTATTCTGACAGTATTTCTCCCTCACATAGCTTGGTTTTAGACCTGGTTTCAAAAGAACAATCCACATACTGCCTCCTCCATTTAACAAGCAACATGCAGGGGGTCTGGCCAAACACTCTAACTAAGATAACACCATCTTTTAGAGTTAAGAGCATCCAACTCTTTGATTCCTATTGAATAAAAGCAGAACATAGGAACCGGCCAGCTTCAGCGGTCAACTGAATCCCACACACTGCAATCACTGACCACAGGTAACGCCAGAGGCTTTTGAGGGAGATGCTAAAGGCCCTGACATAGCCATTATGGAATCTACCTACTTATGGGTCCTGCGGACCTGGGATTTTATTTTTCCTTGTGTAATTCTTCCCACAGCAAATCTATGTCCTTGCCAGCCATTTAAACATCCAGTCTTTACAGCTGATCTGACCAGTCTATCCTCCTTCAACTTCCATCAACCAAGAACACACAACAGGCTCTTCCAGATTGAAGGAAAGGAAAGTCACCGATTTTTTTAATGGGCTTGTTTCTCCAGTATCTCAGCATTCACGTAAAGTGCAAGTGCATGCCTTGAAGTGAATCACTACCACATTCATGGGTATCTGTACACCATACCAATAAGAGCAATTTATCTATATGTCTTTTACACCTCTTTAAAAGACACAATGAAGGAGACATCCCCACATTGATCTGTGTGCAGCAAACCCTGTTGAGTCAGTGGGAGTTCTGCATTGGAGACAACTCAAAGGCAGACGCTCCAAGAATTCTAATTTAGAGAAGCCTCAGGAAAGCTTTAGATTGCACTTGCTAGTGCATGCAATGGGGTAGCTCATCCTCTCCCTTGTGTATAACACCCATTAGCATTAATCCAAGTTATCCATGTTCACAGAGAGGAGAACACGGCCTGGTGCTGCTAAAGGAATTCCTCAGCTTCTCACCAGCAGCACTTATCCCCTCTGCTTCCTCATACAGCCACATGTACTAGAGAAATGTTCCATGTTCTGCACTTAGCCTGAGAGCAGCTCTGCAACAGGCAGAAATTCCTAACACGGCAACCAGAACGGTACCTTCAGACCGACTGACAGATACTAATGGGTTTTGTTGCTTCTGCAGCCGCTAAATGACAGTACACTCACAGAAGGATGACGTACGGAGCAAGATATTACATTTGAAGTCCTATTTCTAGGTACAAATGTTGATGTCTTATTTGGGAGAATCCTCTTTGAGAAAGAAACAGCCCCACAGCACTGCTGAATCTATACAAGCACTTCTTCCATCTGAAGCCGAACCAGTATGTTTTTCAACCCACAATTAACACGTTTTATATAAAGGTAGAAAAGATATGCACTTCACCCCTTCTTCTGCTCATACTCTTTGAGATTTCACTTTATCCTAAGGAACTAATTACACAGCAATATCAAAACAACAAGCAAAATAAGAAAGTAGACTAATTGCACAAGACTTTAATCACAAATCACCAGAAACTGCTGCTAAGTGGGAGTTTTAGCAGCAGAACTGGCAGTGGAACTGTCGTTCATGGAGCTGGGATGCATAAAGATGCTCTCCTGCACACCATGAGTAGCAAAACATTTTAGGTGAGAAAGCAGACAGGAACTGAGCACACTGGAATGGTTTTCCAGAAAACAAACTGGGGCACAGGAGTACATTTGGGCAAGGAGTACAATCAAGACTAAATCCCTATAAAAGGCAGTGTCCAATGAGCAATGGGAAATGCTTCCCGAGAACACCCACCCACACTGAACCTACCTTGCTGCCTGCTTGGGGCAATGCTGCAAGCCCATTGCCTCAAATCCCAAATAGAGAGAGGACACAGAGGAACACACCTCCACAGAAATCTACCTCTACCCAATATTTGGGGTGCAGTGATGGACCCCAGCCACCCTACCACAACAGAGGAGAGAAGAGAGAGCTGGGACCATGCCTGGAAGAGGGCATCTTCTTGTCTCCATTCATCATGACATTTACCACCATGGTGGATGCCCTCTATCAAAGCAAGAGCACACCTACATTCATAGTGAAAAGCCTCACCACAGCAAGGAGGACCTCCTAAATGGAAGGTTCAAATCCCCAGTGCATGCAAATCTTAGCCCACATTCATTTGCAATTCTTTGACTGACAGCAGTCACTACTCACTGGTCTGATCCAGCAGCTTGAGAAGAGAAAGTAAAGATCAGGATGGCAGTCTGTCACAGACACTGTATTGGCCTCATACATAAAACATAGCAGCAGCTCGATTTTGCCTTCACCTAGGCTCTGGTTGATCTTAGGACAGACCCTCATGCCTGCTCAGGAGTGGAGCAGGCAAAGAGAATTTGGTGGCAGATGCTCAGCATAACAAACCCAGCCATGGCCAGTTCATAGGTGCAAGTACAGTACCTCCTCATACAGGCTGGTTTTCATGCTAGCTGGGCCACTAGCAAGCTTCAATCCCTGCACATTAGAACTTAATCCTGCCTCAGGCAGCACTAACTTACACATCAACCCTTTAATCTAACATCCACAGCACTAGAAAAGAGTCATCTGGTACAATTATTTTCCCATATGACTCCTCTCGCTTCCTCAGTTACTACAGTCCCTATTCTCTCAAAGATATCTTTTATGTGTTCCTTTACCTCTTGAGGCTGGAATGATCATGGCAATGTCCCACAAAAGGGGTTTTCTCCTGTGCATCATAACTTCGAGACTGATTTTGTGGTATCTCCAACATCACTTGCTCCATGGTGCACAGGGAGAGGGGTGGTGTGGTGCATGGTCATGGCTGCTGCTGCCCAAAGAGCACAATCCATCCTTGGAGATATTTAAAACCCACCTGGGCATGTTCCTGTGTGACTGGGTCTAGGGGATCTTACTGTGGCAGGGGAATTGGACTCAGTCTTTCAAGGTCCCTTCCAATCCCCAATGTTCTGTGATTCTGAGAAACTCTGAATACTCCCATGAAAAGGCCTCCAAGCAGTTTGCTATTAGCTGTGGGGTCGTGATAAAGGCGCTATGTATTCACAAAAATATGCACAGATCAAAGCATCCTGAATTTCAGGACAAGTGATGATTTATTAAAAACCGCATACTAAATGCCTAATTTATAAACTATTTATAGCAGCGAGGGAGCAGGAGCTGTATTGTTTTACTTACAGACTGTTCATGCAAAAACTGCAAAACGAGTATTTTCAGAACAAGCCGGATTGATTTCCAACTTGTGTAAATCAAGCCGGCGTTACCAGCTCTAGTTTCATATGCACAAGTTCTTCTGTGTTTATGAATAATAAACACTTTTCTTCCCCCAATAATCAGGGTGAGATTTTCAGGACAAAATATCTATTTCATAAAGATATTGTCTTTAAAAAAAAGTTAAACCAACAGTCCGTTAAATTGCGTGTTTAGATAACACTTGCAGAAACAGCCCGGCAAAAAGAAGCGTTTACACAAATTAATGAAAGTCACTAGAATATGAAAAACCAAATTTGTGGTAAATAGGCTTCTGAAACTGTCTTACAGGAAAGTCGCTAATGAAATCCCGAGAGAGACCAGGCAATCTTCAGTTCAAAAACTCAACTTCAGGTTCTTCTTTTTCCTTTTTGCATTTTCAGATGTTCCCCAAGGTGCCAGTGCTCTGAGAACACCCTTACGGTGAGGCAAGTTCAAACACAACTTAAAAAGAAAATGTATTTAGTGTCATTTTGATAGAGTGGGGTTGTCACCTTATTGTTCAGCTCTGGCAGAACAAGCTCTAAAGAACCAAGCAGGTGTTCAGCTGCAACAAAGCTGAGGCAAGGTAATAAAACCTCTGCCGGTTAAAGTGCAGGTTCCTTCTTTTTCAGTAAATGTCTCCTAGCCTGGTCCTCCAGTTGTTGGAGGCTTGTACAATCCTCACGCAACGTAATCACTATCTAAACGAGGAACCACAAGTGTTATCGTAGAATCATTAGGGGTTGGAAGGGACCTCGAAAGATCATCTAGTCCAATCCCCCTGCCACAGCAGGATCACCTAGACCAAGTC
>JAOXOE010030333.1:0-13225 GCA_028565055.1 Phoeniculus purpureus | reverse complement strand
TGATCTTTCGAGGTCCCTTCCAACCCCTAATGACTGGATCTAGGGGATCCTGCTGTGGCAGGGGGATTGGACTGGCTGATCTTTCAAGGTCCCTTCCAATCCCTCATGTTCTGTGATTCTGTCAATAGGGTTCATCCACCACACGCACCTCATCCCCCATCAGGTTCCAGAGCTGGATCAGGGGCAGACCCGTCGCGCTGTCATAATTCGTGACCTGGAAACACAATAAAACCCAAGTGTGGGGCAGTTCTGGGGGAGCCCTGGAGGAGACAGGGCTGCACTGCTCACTGCACATCACAACTGAGCTCCCCCAGACAGCTGCCGCCTACCTGAGCCACCAGGACCGCACCTCTTGTCATCTCGCTCACCGCGGCGTCGGCTTCGGGTGAGAAGCGATCTTCATCTTTGGGGAGGAAAGGGGAGAAAACACATGAGAGCTCCACAGGCCAGAATGGACCACTCAGCTCATCTCATCTGACCTCCTCCAGAAGTCAGGCCAGGGAATCAGAGAACGTTAGGGATTGGAAGAGACCTGGAAAGATCATCCAGTCCAACCCCCACCCCAACCAGAGCAGGAATCCTCATGGACGCTGCCGTCCACGTGCGCTCAAACCGCTCTCTTAAGCTGGAGGCGACCCGAGAGCTCTGCCCACTGTGGTGCTGGAGGAGAAGGGTGCAAAGTGCTGGCTAAAGCCACCCGGGACCATAAGTGGCTGATGAATTGGGAGGCTTCAAACACACCCCAGAGCACCTGAGCAGAGTCTGTGAGGTGCCATCAGCGTTTTGATCCCAGATCAACTACACTCAGGGGTCTCAGAGCAGCACTGGGGAGTGGAACTGGCAGGAGATCCTGGTGTCCCAGGCACAATCCAGGCACAACTGTGTTCTCTCAGGTAGGAAACAAAGAGCTTCCCTCTCGAGTGCTGCAAAGTGAAGCTTCTCCTTCGCATTCCTCACCCCAAGACGATCTCCAGCAGCACATGAACTCCTCACAGCTCCTGAAGGACATCAGTTACCCTCAGGGAGCATCAAAACTCTGAATTCTATGAGAAGCAGCCCTTCCTCCTGCAGTCCTGGCAGGGCTGGGAGGTTCCTTCTGGATGGCTGCAGCCAGAAACCCTGATGGTGACACCTGGCCTGACCCCATCACCCCTACAGCCACCCCTCCCGCACCCAGAGAGCCCCAGTTCAGACAGCACCGGGTACACGTGCCATACGTGCAGACACCACTGACACCTCTAGGAAGGGAGGGAAAAGGAGTCACATCAAAGCAGAGTGTGTTTGTAGGCAGCAAACAACAGTCCCCCAGAGCTTGGAGCACTCGTTTGAGCCCAGACCCACACAGCCACCCACTACAGTGGGAAGATGCCGGGTAGTTGTCTATCAGATTGAAAACTAAGGTCACATTAACAGTGCCTCTGCAGCAGAGCAGTCACAGCCACCTCACACCCGTACCCTGCTGGTCCTGCCAGCCTGCTGCTTAGCAGGAGGAAGCCTGGACATTGATCACCTCTCCCCTGCAGCGTGAGCTGCCGCGGCTGCACGTGCAGCTGAACAAAACAGACCCATCAGAGGCTGCAGTTGCAACGGGAGGGAGGAGGTTAGTTCTGAATCATCCCCTGAGCACAGCGTGGCTCCATCAGAACCTGCAGGAGCCCCAACAGCCCGACCGCAGAGCTCCCTTACCTGGAAGTGGCACCACGTTGTCCAGCAGAACTTCTGCTCCTTGGAAAGGCAGCGACAGAAAATCGGACCTTGAAGAAAAAGGGATCGATGAGAACAAGAATGTGGAGGCAGGCCACTCCTTTAAGGTGACACTGGTTAATCAACGGCTCTAACAGGAACTTAACTTCCAATTTATGACAGTAAAGAGCCTAAACCTTAAGAAGTCAGAATGCTGTGGCAGGGGGATTGGACTGGATGATCTTTCGAGTTCCCTTCCAGCCCCTAATGTTCAGTGACACTCCCCCAGCAATGTGAGCTGGACTGGGCTCTCAGCTAAACCCACCTCCTGCCTTTCTCCTCGCTCTGGGGCACAACCGAGTGTTTAACCCTGAGTATTTAACAGGCTCATGCAAGGAGACCCTCACGCAGTTCAGCTCGCCCAGCCAGGAGAGATGGGGATATGGAGCTCGATCTTACCCTCAGCTCGTCAATTAACTACACTCGGGGGCCTCCTGAAGGCAACCTTCTGCTCAGCTTCCACGCTGAAGTGGCAGAAGATGCCACCTCCCCTCTACTCTCTTCAAAAGAGCCTGGCGAGGGCTTGCTGTGCTCCCAAGGAATCCACAGCCAACCCTTTCTACGAGTCCCTGCAGCTGTGGAAGAGCCTGTAAGCAACTCAAACGCTCGCTCAGGATGCCCCTGGTGAAAAGCGAAGCCAGATGGTGCCTCAGGCCACGGGAGAGGAGCTAGAGACCTGATTTGTCTGAGCGTGTCGACCTTCACTTTGTTGTATCCTCCGTAGTCCACGTATCTGAGCTCCACTTCGTTGGTCTCCTCGAAGTAGCTGATAACCTGAGCCCGCAGCCAAGCGCCATCCAGCCCCGGAGCTGCACAGATGATGCCAACTGCAGAGCAGGAGGAGAAAAGCTCAGAGGGGACTGCTGCAGCCTCAGTGGCAAGGTCTGACTGAGGGGCACCAGGCTGCCAACCCTAAGCGAACGACTTGCCTTCCACCGGCGTCGGCAGGGTTGGGATCTCAGGCTGCGAGTAGCAGGCGTACATCTGCTGGTCGAGGCTGCGCAGGACGTGGAACGTGGGGTGCGTGTGCTGCTGCAGAAACATGTGCCCCGCGTCGACCTGGTTGGCCACCACCACCTCCACCGTGACTCCATCGGGGAGGAAGAGCTGCCACGGCGAGGAGAGAGGTTCCTGTTAGTGTTAAACTGCAACACCAGCTTGTTCACAGCAGCTCCCTGTTCCACCAGAAGCTCCCAGGGCTCAGGAGCCTGTGGGAACAGCCCTGGCGCTCCGGAGCTTCCGACGGTGCTCTGCTTCAGGAGCAGGAATCATAGGATCATAAGGGACTGGGAGGGACCTTGAAAGGTCAGCAAGAAGCTACTCCCAGTTGTTCCACACTGCTGTGGAGGCTACTGGCCTCGTGCTGAGGTTCATCTCATACAAGGGCTGTCAGCACAGGGCAGCTGGGAGAAGTGTGGCTGGAGAGCAGCCTGGCAGGGAGGAATCTGGGGGTTCTAAGTGACAGGCGGCTGAACATGAGCCAGCAGGGTGCCCAGGTGGCCAAGAAGGCCAGTGGCATCCTGGCCTGGGTTAGACACTGTGTGTCCAGCAGGAGGAGGGAGGGGATTGTCCCCCTGGACTCAGCACTGGGGAGGCTGCACCTTGAGCACTGGGTCCAACTTGGGGCACCTCAGGACAAGGGAGATATCGAGGGGCTGGAGCGAGGGCAGAGCTGAGCAACGAAGCTGGGCAACGAACTGGAGAATCAATCTGATGGGGAGAGATGGAGAGAGTTGGGGCTGCTTAGTTTGAGGAAGAGGAGGCTGAGGGGAGACTTCATCGCTCTCTACAGCTACCTGAAAGGACACTGCAGAGGTGCTGGTCTCTTCTCACAGGTCGTTAGTGACAGAAGCAAAGGGAAGGGCTTCAAGCTCCACCAGGGGAGGGTTAGACTGGACACGAGGAAGAAATTCTTCATGGAGAGAGTGGTCAGGCACTGGGATGGGCTGCCCAGGGTGGTGGTTGGGTCACCCCATCCCTGGATGTGTTTAAAAGTCGCTTAGATGTGGCGCTGGGGGATCTGGTTTAGGGGTGACCTCGTAGAGTAGGGTTGATGGTTGGACTTATGATCCCAGGGGTCTTTTCCAGCCTGAACGTTTCTGTGACCCCGGGATTCCTTTACACAGAGATCAGTGAGCACAGCAGGATGTGAGATGCAGGTCCAGCCATGCTGCACTATCACCACAGCACAACCTGCAAGGATTTCCCTGCCCAGGGGTTTTCCAAACAGCAGGGAAGTCTTCACAGGGATTGTCCAGAGGTCTCATTCTCAGGGTGACCTCCCTAGCTGCTGCAGAGCCACCGTGCTGGGCACTTCTGTGCCCAGGGTACCTCTACACTGCCCCTGATTCCCCAGCATCAGTTCCCTTCTCCAGAGCACAGCCTGTCTGCAGGTCCACAGAGGCAGCTCTGCGGGTCTGCGATGCCCAGCATGACCAGAGATGTGCTCAAGCACCCACCGAGCAACGAGACAACTCCCCTGGGAAGGGCCAACAGGAAAACCTCCCACAGTGTGATCAAGCACCACGAGGAAGCGAAACTTGAGAGGACCAGCAGCAGGATTTCAGACCCACACCAGGAACGGCAATGGGCCAGCATGGGCCAGCTCGGGCCAGCTCTAAGTGGCCCTGAAGCAGAGCGGGGCAGACGGTCACCTCAGCTTGAGGCTGACAAAGACAAGGCTGTGTCGTTGTGCAGAGATCTGACCTGTAAGTAACTCACTGGAGTCTGGTGAAACATCCTGCCAGTCTGAGGGCAGTTGAGAGAGGCTTTGGGGTGAGGGAGAAGGTCCAGAGAAGGACAATGAACCTGGAAGGCTGCAGAGCACAAGTCCCATGAGAAGCAGCTGAGGGAACTGGGGGGTTAGCCTGGAGAAGAGGCAGCTCAGGGGAGATCTTATTCCCTACAGCTCCCTGAAGGAAGTTGCAGCAAGGTGGGGATGGGTCTCTTCTCCTCAGGAAGAAGAGGCAGGAGAAGAACAAAGTGCCCCAAGCTGTGCCAGGGGAGGTTCAGGTTGGATATCAGGAACATTTCTTCCCAAAAGAGTTGTCCAGGTTGCTCAGGGCAGCGGTGGAGTCCCTGCGTGTGGAGGGTCTGCAAAGCCATGGAGATGTGGAGTGAGGAACAGGGAGCAGCGAGGATCTGGCAGTGCTGGGTTAATAGCTGGACTCAAAGGTCTTCTCTGAACCCAAACCACTCTGTGACTGTGCATTTCTCAGCTCAGGCAGGAGAGAAACACTCACCGATGAGCCGGCAGACAAACCTGTCTGTAGCCCAGCCAGCCACAAACATCAAAGTGCTTTGGAGGCCACCAAACCAGCCCCATGGGTAGAACATAAAGGGACAGCAGCGACCCACAGCAGCACCGCCAGCGAGCTGGGACTCACCCAGGCTGTCATAAGGAGGGAATGAAGCGTCAGCGGGGTTGGTGGAGGGAGAGCGTAGATGTTGGTGAGACACAGCTCTTTGAACTTCTTGCCAATCAGGCTCAGGACTTTGTCTACTTGATGTGCAGAGCCTGGAAGACAGAAGCCCCAAAGAAAGTCTGTAGCACAGATACAGGACATTCCCACCCTGTGAAGGAACACAGCTACTGGGCTCCTTCCATGCTACATCAGCACTTTTAGGAGATAGTCCAGGTAACTCCATACCAGACCAACACAAGCAGCTCTAGGTGATCCTGCTGTGGCAGGGGGACTGCACTGGGTGATCTTTTGAGGTCCCTTCCAATCCCTGATGTTCTGTGAGCTCAGACCGCTGGGCCCTAGGTCCCAACAGCTGCCACGAACCCAATGAACCAAACCAACCTCCTCCACAGACACCACTGCACTTGCTGATGGCCACCCCACAGCTCCTTCTGTGACCCTGCAGAAGGTGCTGGAGTGGATCTCACCTCCAGAGCAGAAGGGTCACAAGGCCACCAGACCTTTATCAACTCCTTGCCCACCGAGTTAAGGCTCCCAAGCTACACGCTGGACAATGAACAATGAGATACTCCACTCACCTTCGATGTGACAGACTTGGGAGTCGTGGAAGTAAGGTAGTGTTGAGACGTAGATTTTGGCACCCGACGCTTGCCTCAAGAAGCTCATGAATCTCCCCTGTTTGCCGATCAAGCGGCCAACCAATTCCTTTGTGAAAGGGACAAAGAAAGCACCAGTCAGGAAGAGACACCTGGAGGAATCAACTCTGTTCTCTGGGTTGTTTCACCCCGCTGTGCAGGTCAAGGACACAGTACAGGGAGGATAAAGCAGCGCTAGTCCAGGGCAGGGTTCAGCTGGCCGGGCAGAGCAAGCCAAGGCTGAGCCAGCTCAGCAAGGGCAGCTCATTTGGAGTGATCCATCTCTGGATCTTGTAGAACCATGAAAGATGGGACAATACCAAGCCTGGTAAAGGCTGCTGGGCAGTAAAGTGGAGCTGCATCCTCTCCCAACCTCCCATCTTAAGCTGCTTAGACTAGAAGTAGTGAAGTTCAGGCTGCGATGCCTGTGAGGCTGCAGACATGCCTGTGCAAGTCCTGTCACTCCTACTGCTCCACACCTGCCATCACTGCCAAGAGACTGGAAGCCCAGAGCAGAAGGGCTGGGCTGGCTCAGCGAGGACAGTCCTGCACATCACAAGGTTTGCTGCTTTAGAAGTGACAGAGCCTTAAGCAGCCACTGAGCTGTATCTTCCTGCTGTAGAGCTGCTCCTGCAGCTCACGTTGTGGTGACCCATGAGGAGGAGTTTGATGTCTGAGGTGCTCCCAGAACCCTGCTGGGAGCTGCTGTCTCACCCCAGACTGGCTGTTTGGATTCAGATGAGCTCAGAGGTAGAGCTGTAGGGGTGATGCTGTGCAGGACAGCCACAGGTGACTCCACACATGTAGAGCAGGGAGAACAGCTACAGAAACATCCCTGAATCCTACCATCTCCCTTTCCACCCAGGAGAGAGCTCACTGTGGAGACAGAGACACAGCAGCTCTTCCAGTGGCTCAGGTGAGTGCTCAGCTCAAGAGGGAAGGTTTGGCAGGCGGTTGAAGCATCCCCCTCCTACACTGTAGTTCTCAGTACGTGGGGACCCTCAAACCCCCCTGAACACTCCCAATGCATCAGACCAACAGACTGGGCTGGAAGGTCAATGGGCAATAATGAGCCAAACAACCGGCAGTGTTAGCCTGGGGGTAGCCCTCAGGTACTTCTTGTCTCCAGCTGAGCACTGGCTCTCTACCCCTACTGCATCCTAATGGGAGCTACAGGCTTAAACCCTTGTTTGCTTGTTGTTGGTCCCACTGGGGTGGCACCAAACCAGTACTGGACCAGTGTGGGGCAGGGCAGGATGGAGGAGCAGGCCAGCAGCTGGTTACCTTTGGGACCTCTATCTCCCAGATAACGAAGTCGGACTTGCTGGATTCTCCTCCTAGCTTAGAGTTCTGGCGAGTCACTGTCTTCCTCATGGCACAGCCACTGTCCACAAAATCCACGCTACTCACATCCGAACCTACAAGACATGCACACAGGTCAGCAGCCAGGCAACGCACACAGCCAGCTACCAGACACATCGCTGCCAAGAGAGAGGTTATGTGGAGCATCTCCTGTGCCTGCAGCTGGGGTGTTCCTGCAGCAGGTTTCACAAAGGACAAAGCCCCACCACGGCCACAAGCGTTTCCCTTCATTCCCAGAGAAGAGGTTGGGGATGTGATAGGAGCCCGTGGCACTTCTCAGCAGCAGAGACAAGGCACCAGCTGAACAAGAGCCTGGTGCCAGACAAGCTCTAACCAGAGTATGAGGCAGAGTCTCCTTCTCTGGAGACATTTAAAACCCACCTGGATGTGTTCCTGTGTGATTGGAACTAGGTGGTCCTGATGTGGCAGGGGGACTGGACTGGATGATCTTTGGAGGTCCCTTCCAATCCCTAATGACTGGAACTAAGTGGTCCTGCTGTGGCAGGAGGATTTGACTGGATGATCTTTGGAGGTCCCTTCCAATCCCTAATGTTCTGTGACACCAACCCATTCACCTGCTCTCTGCAAGGTCATCTGCTCCTGCACAGTGGCCTAAGGGCCCACTACTAACCCCCTACTACTATGTGTCAGCACAGGAGTCTGGAGAGCCAAAGGCAGCTCTCTGCCACAGACTTCAGATGAGGATTCAAGTCTCCCAGCCTGAGCATGAAGGTCACCTGTAGGGCCCCTTACCCAACACAGCCACACGATCAGCTCTAACCTGCTCCGTCCCCTTCTCTCGACCCTTCGACTGCCTCAGCACGGAGCTTTCAGCCGCCGCCATCTCCAGGCTCCACAACATCAGACACAGGTACCCTCTTGTCACACCAGCACTCACAGGCAAGACCACCTTCTTCCTACAGTTACTCTCAGGGCTGTTTTAATCCTCAACTGCCGGCAAGCTCAACCCTCACGTCTTGCAACAAGCGGTGCTGCTCCAACCCCTCTGCAGCGACTACCACGGCCAGCCTGTCACTACGGGCAGCGCAGCGTCCCACACAGGGCTGTGACAGCCCTCCCCAAGGTCACAGGGGTTAACACTTGCTCCGGCAGCTCCGTGTGTGCTGCCAGGCTGGAAGCAGCCAGGATCTTAGGAGGCGAAAGCAACGCAGAGCCAGATGGGGGATCTCCACACACGCTGCTTCCCGCTGGGATGCCTTGGCAGGCACCGACCCTTCCAGCCAAAAACTGCTTCAGGGCAATTGGTCTGTGACCAACCCGTTTGATCAGGATTCATCAGAGCACTCCCCAGCAGCACCTCGGGATCCTGCCTTGCAGCCTCCTTCCAGAAGCAGCCAAACCCAGACATAAGCCCACAGCTTACCGGGGGCTGCTTGAACTGGAACAGGAGCTGCTGGCGTGGGCAACAGCCAAGTCCACCAGGCTGCTCAAGACCCCAGCTGGCTCTAGAGAAGGGGAGCAGCCTGTCCACCCTCTGCAGAGCACCCTGAGGACCACCCAGCTGCCACGGGATCCTACAGAGACGGGAATTCTGAGAGGAAAGACATACCCACCTGCACAACACCAGGCCTAGAGAGTCATCTGCTGGGGGAGTTAAACGTGGAGAGGATTTATCTGAACTCGCTCTGAAGCAGAAGGCTTAGAGCACATAAAATGCTTGTTCAGCACATTTTTGTAGGAGGGTTTTCCGGTTCCTCACCTCCCGAGTGATCGCCCTCCATCCCTTCCGCCCTGCTACACTCGTGATTGGAGTCTGGACCATCCTCTTCCGCTATCCCATTACTGTAGTGCACTTGGCTGTCTTCAGGTAGCCTCAGGGTGGGAGGTTGTTCGCTTGGTACCGAGCTCTGCTCAGCATCTGGGGTTGCAGACAGGCTCAGCAAGTCCAAATGCCGGCCCGACGCCACGCACAGCACTGTGTTCTGCAGGGGGTCCTCCACGCTCGTCCCACCTTCAGATGCAGATGTGCTGCACCCAGAGTCCTCTGTAAGCAAGGGCAGCTGCGCCAGTGCCCCTCCGTGGTTGTCTAGGGGAGTCCGATCAACGCCTGGGGACTCCTCGCACAGCCGGTTCTTCCCCTGACAGTCCGTCGCGGCTCCCTGTGCGCAGCCGGCTGAGCAGCTGGAATCCGTCACACCCCGCTCCCGTCCCTCTGGCTGGGGGGGCGTCAGTCCCACGGCACCGCTCTTCACAGCGAGACCATCGGCTCCTGCCTCTTCCTCCTTGAGCATCTGATCGGAGGAACCTCCACACGGCACCTCCAGGGGCCTCTCAGCCCGGCAGACCCGCGTGGACACATCGCTTGCGGAGCCAGACAGCACTTGCTCAGTTGCTGCCAGAATCACCTTGGAAATGATCTGGATTGCTACCTGCTCGATTTTCCCTACCTCTTCCTCATCAAAACTCACTCCTCCAATCCCCTCCCTTTCCGATTCATCTCCCTTCAGCTGCGTGTCCTCGTCCTGACACGCAGGTACAGCCCCGGCCGTCAGCTCGGGCACCTCCCGGGAGGGCTCCACGCCGATGGGCTCCGAACCGCCCGCTAACACGCTCACTGTGGAGCCCTCGTGGCTTGATGCAACTTGGACTTCGCTACCGATCAGGGCTTGCGGGGTACTGGCTTCTTTCTCCGGCGCCAAGCAGAGGGCTGCCACCGAGCCGGCGCTCGACGACACGGCCGCTGGCACCTTGGGGGGCTTCCACGACGAATCTTCCGCCCGCTCTGTGCCGCTGCTCTCCGCGCTCCCCGAAGACCCGCGTGCTGCCGGCACCGCTGGCCGCTGCCGGCTCGCCCTGGGGCTCGAGTGCCACACGAGGCTCCCCGCGGCGCTGGGACACTCTGAGACCTGGGGGGAAGAAAGGCAAGCAGGGGCGCCGCTTTCATCTCGAGAGCTCGTCCCTTCTAGCTGGCCACCGTCGTCCTCGAGGGTGCCGGGCTGAACCGTCGTCAGCGACAGGTCTGACAGGTCCTGGGAGAGATCTAGCCTCTCGTGACTTGGACACAGGAGAGAGGGCGTCACCGACCCCGCCGACAGCAGGAAGGTCGAGGGTTCGTTCTCAGGGCATCCCTCTTCTGAGGAGAGGGGGGGTCTCCGAGGGGCGCGCACCTCCGTCGCGGGCGAGGAGCTGTTCTCGGGCGCTTCTCCTCCGGCGGCTCTGGCTGGCCCGCGGCGAGGTCCCACGTGCTTTTTCCGGTGGGCGTACATCCACCAGCAGCCGAGGAGGGCCAGCACCCCGGGAACGGCGTACGGGATGGTGTTGCGGAAGCGCAGCGCCATTTCGCAGAGCCTCGGCCGCTACACCTGCGGGGGAAACACAAACCAGGTCACAGCAGCCGCAGGGATGGCGACAGGGAGCCCCACGGCTTCCGCGATGCCCCGAGGGGTTTCTGTCGGCACCAAGGCGCTCACTGCCCCGACACCCCCCGGATGCAGGGCTGCGCCGGCCACCTGCCTGATAACCCAGGGCTCATTTTCTTTAACTCCTTTGGGTACTGCTGGTGGGATGGAATCTGCTTCTCAGAGGTATCCTCACTCCTACAAGTTGGAGCTTTCTTTCCGAGTTACTCTGCTGGTAGAACTGGTGTGAAACTGGTTGAACTGTGGACTGCAGGTGCCACAGGGCTGCTCTATCAACCACATCCTGTCTGTACAGGGGAAAACAAACCCAGGGGTGTCTAAAGGCTACAGGAGGGGACAAGACTTGCTCCTGAAGAGATTCACACCTCTGCTCTGCCAGGATGGGGTGGCTGGACTGTGCCCCCACCCCTACTCCAGGCTGGACCGTTGCCCCCTCGCCCTACTCCAGGCTGGAATTTAACCACCCCTCACCTTTACAGCTGCCACCACAACTGCACCTCCATCCACCTCCTGCCTTGCTTTTGCAGGACAGTGATGCACACACAGACCACATCCAGTACCACCAGTGCCCCCACCATCAGGCAACACCACAAGGGCTCAACGACACCCCCCTGGCAGCACCACACTGCTGAGAGCTTCAGAGGTGGGCACCACACGCTTGTCTCAAGCATAACAAACCCACCTGGCCGTGTTCCTGTGTGACTTGGTCTAAGGGATCCTGCTCTGGCGGGGGGGGGACTGGACTAGATGATCTTTGGAGGACCCTTCGAATCCCTAATTCCTGTGGTAACAACCCCTGGAAGGTGAGGTGCTCTGCAAACCTCCTCGTCCACGATGCTGCGAGAGGCTGGTGTGAGGGCATGGGATGGATGGATGGATGTCTGCAGCAAAGTGTGAGCTAAACAACAACGTGCAGCTGCTCCACTGACTCGTGAGTGTCTTCCAACAGCCAGAAGCCCCTCTGAAAGGTTTCTGCAGTAGTGAGGATGGGAAATGTGAGCAGGATGTGTGAGCAACAGCAGCCTGGACAGACACTGCTGCTACCAAGGAACTCAGCTCAAAGCTTGTCTTACATCTCCATTGCTACGTTGACAGCTGCTACTCTTGACTTTCTAGAGCTGGAAGCTGGGTCTTTTGCTCTACAAGTCATGTGGATCTTTCCCTGCATCAACACCACTGAGCTCACAGCCCTGTTGTGCTCCTCCATTCACTAGCCTCATCTGGGCTACTCCAAGCAGCACTGACTGGTCCTTCCTTTCCCTGCAGAGAGTCTCCCAAAGCTCAGCAGTCCCTCACATCACAGGATCACAGAACATTAGGGATTGGAAGGGACCTCAAAAGGTCATCCAGTCCAATCCTACTGCCAGAGCAGGATCCCCTAGATCCACTCGCACAGGAACACGTCCAGGTGGGTTTTAAGTGTCTCCAGAGAAGGAGACTCCACAACCCCCCTGGGCAGCCCCTTCCAGGGCTCCATCACCCTCACTGGGAAGAAGTTCCTTCTCAGATTGATGTGGAAGCTCCTCTGTCACATCCTCCAGGCAGTCTGTTCTGCTGCAGAGCTCCAGCAGTTTACATCCTCCCTGCACACCACCACCTCGTGTCTGCCAGGGCTCCAGACTTCTGCCAGTGAGCAACCAAAACAAAGGCTGTTTGGAGGAGATAACCAAGCCCTGGCCATGGGAACCTCCTGCCAGAGCAGGGCATTAACTGGTTTCTCCTGCAGGAGCTCAGGGCTCCTCAGGCAAGAGCTGATCATCAATCAGTCCGTCTGCTCTGCTTAGTCTGTCCCAACCCATCCTGTTATCAGGGCGAGAGCTCTGCCCCCAAACACTGCTCTGCCTTTGGGGCCTTGAGCTGCTCCAGGAGCCGATGACCTTCGAGCTGAGGGCTGAGAACATTCCTCCCTCAGGCTCCAGCTGGCATCCTGGCCCCAGATAAATTAATACTGCCTCCAGCTTTCTCACCTCCTCCAGCCACCACCTCCCACCCCACTGGAGCAAACAGCCCAGACTCTGGATAGTCACCCCAGCATCCTGACCACTGAGGAGAGCAAAGAAACAGTCAAAACAGGGGCTAGGCCACTTCTCACTCGATTCAAAAACAGAGGTCAGCTGCAGGCAGGAGACTGGATCTAGGGGATCCTGCTCTGGCAGGGGGACTGGACTGGATGATCTTTGGAGGTCCCTTCCAAACCCTAATGACTGGATCTAGGGGATCCTGCTGTGGCAGGGGAATTGGACTAGATGGTCTTTGGAGGTCCCTTCCAATCCCTGATGTTCTGCGAGTCTGTGACCCAGCAGCACATCTGAGTCATCACAAATAGGGTATTTTATGTCTCTCTACACCAGAATCACCAGTCTGTGGTCACTGGACACTCCAAACTGATGTCCTCCAGCTCCAGGTCACTTCCAGCTGCCTCTACACCAGCAGCAGAGTCATGGCTGAGGAGGAGCTTGCGGTATCTGAGATTCAGAGATAAAACCACCACAACAAACCTATCAAATAACTTGGGAACGGGGAAGGGTGAAGCCTGAACACAGAATCACAGAACATTAGGGACTGGAGGGGACCTCCAAAGATCATCCAGTCCAATCCCCCCACCACAGCAGGATCCCCTAGATCCAGTCACACAGGAACATGGCCAGGAGGGTTTTAAACATCTCCAGAGAAGGAGACT
>JAOXOE010030332.1:0-13227 GCA_028565055.1 Phoeniculus purpureus | reverse complement strand
TTCACAGAAAGGGTGGTCAGGCACTGGAATGGGCTTCCCGGGGAGGTGGTTGAGTTGCCATCCCTGGATGTGTTTAAAGATTGTTTGGATGAGGCGTTGAGGGATGTGGTTTAGGGGTGACCTTGTAAGGCAGGGTAGAGGGTTGGACTCAATGATCCCTGGGGTCTTTTCCAGCCAGAGTGATTCTGTGACTAGGGTGATGGCCACAGAAGGGAGCTATGGGAAAATCAGACTATCCCACATCAGGCTTCTGGGAGGTGCATTTTGTCAGCATCACTACTCCAGCCTAGCTGGACGATGCATGGCACTCACTACCACAGGTTCTGCTGCAGGGTGCCTGTTCCAAAGAAGAGGCAACCTCCTGATTAGGGTCACTGAGCATTTGCTACCAGGGCTAGTCAATGCTCTCTCTGGACTGATAACATTCCATTAAAACCTTCCTGTGATAACTTGGGGTCTCTTAAAGTGCCACCTAGGAGCTCTGCCTGATACTGTAGGACCCTCTATTTCTGAGCTTCTCTGTAACGGCGCAAACTGTTGTGCAGTGGGGGGGAAGCAGGCCAGCTGCTGAATGCTATTGAAAATGTACTGTGTGTAAAGAGGATGGAAGCAGACTGATTGAAGTATCTCCTTTGTATCTCGGTCCTCTAAGGAAATAACCAACTAATCCCTAATCCCACCCTTGGAAAAAAACCAGACAAGAAAGAAAAGAGGAAAAAAGGAAAAATAAAAGGGACAGGTGCTGCTCTTCGTATTTAAAGATGTGAGACAAAGGGCTTAAGAGCTCATCCTGCCCTCATCCCCAGCACAAGCCTTTACAATACTGAGGCTCTTGCACAGGAACTGCTGATCTTTTCTTCCCACGCTTCTCTGGGTTTGTGACTTCTGCCCTGCAGGATGCTAAGGGAAGGTCCTGTACTTTGTGGCTACTGAAGTACTGTACACGATGGCTACTTCAGTGCCCCAGAGGTCTCTTTACTTCCTCTTGGGCTGATCCTTTTCAGCCATGCATTTAAGGTACTCGTTATTGCAAGTGCTATGCTATTGCTATGCTATTCCACTGCAGCGTGGTCCCTCAACTAGTGTCTCCTGCTCCTGCTTAAAGCTCCTTCCCCTCCCTCGCTGCCTTCTCCCAAATACCAGAGGTTTTTCAGCTTTTAGCTCTGCCCTACACAGAGTAGACTAATGACAGGAGGAAATGGTTTGCTTACAAACAGACCCAAGTATCCTAGACGTGAGTATGATTTTGAGACCACACCTTGAGTACTGGGGCCAATTTTGGGCACCACAGTATAAGGAGGACATTGAGGGGCTGGAGTGGAGCCAGAGAAGGGCAGCGAAGCTGGGGAGAGGGCTAGAGAACCGTCCCTGTGAAGAGCAGCTGAGGGAACTGGGGTTCTTTAGTCTAGAGAAGAGGAGGCTGAGAGGAGACCTCCTTGCTCTCTACAGCTACCTAAACAGAGGTTGTAGCCAGGCTGGTGCTGGGCTCTTCTCCCAAATTACTAATGATAGGATGAGGGGAAATGGCCTCAAGTTGCAACAGGGGAGGTTTCAGTTAGATCTTAGGAAGAAGTTCTTTGCTGAGAGAGTGGTTGGGCCAGACTGGAACAGGCTGCCCAGGGAGGTGGTGGAGTCCCCATCCCTGGAGGTGTTTAAAACCTGAGTAGATCTAGCGCTTGAGGCCGTGGTCTAGGAGTTAGGAAGATGCTGTGATGAAGACTGGACTTGATGATTCTAGAGGTCTTTTCCAGCCATAATGATTCTATGATAGAGATGGAGACTCTTTCACTCTTAAAGGACCCCCTCCATTTTTCTAGGAAAAACCAGGACACCCTCACACTTTACAAGTTAAAGCAGAGGATCTAGCAATGATGCGCTTCACAAGAGCTGTTTCACACCGTCACCTCCATTCTTTGTAATGTGTGAGGGGTGGGTGTCAGGAGGATGGAGCCAGGCTCTGCTCAGGGGCATCCACTGATAGGACAAGGGGCAGTGGGTGTGAGCTGGAACCGAGGAGGTTCCACATCAATCTGAGAAGGAACTTCTTCCCAGTGATGGTGACAGAGCACTGGAAGGGGCTGCCTAGTGGGGCTGTAGAGTCTCCTTCTCTAGAGGTGCTTAAAACCCACCTGGATATGTTCCTGTGTGACTTGGTCTAGGTGATCCTGCTGTGGCAGGGGGATGGGATCGGATGATGTCTCAAGGTCCCTTCCAATCCCTAATGTCCTGTGATCCTGTAATCTGCAGTGTTTGTTTCTCTAGACCTCTGTGAAAGGCAGGGGGGTTATTTATAGCAGTGTCAGAAGAGGCAGGAAGTAGGAAACCAGGGCGGGTATTTGGAAAGTATATAAAGGGCTTGGAACAGCGGGGCCAGCCGGGAACTCCTTCCCCCAAAAAGAACACAGCTGAAGGAAAAGTGTCTGGGGAATAGCTGGTTTTCCTACAGATATCCTCTGGCTCTCTCCTCGTCTACCTGTTGCCTTTCCAACACCAGCCATTTCCTGCGTTTCAAAGTCAAGTGGAAGTTTTCCATCCTGTGGCTTTCCTGCCTTAGTACAAGCAAGCACATATTTTCCCCCTAATATTTTAACTGCTCAGAGACCAACACCCAAGACTGGATGATCTCTCAAGGTCCCTTCCAATCACTAGTGTTCTGTGATCGCAAGATGCTTTTCTTGAAGGCTATCTGAATGAACTCTTCATTCACCTGAAGAAGGTAACAGCTTACCTTATAAAGGGCATGAGCTCTGTTGATGGCCAGTCTGCCCGGGCGCTTTTTTCCAAAGCCTAAGCCTTGATTGCCACTCAGAAATGTCCATCCTACAGGCTGTTAGATGTCACTCAGCAGAGCATTCAGATTGTTTTATGAGTTCTCCTGTTCATGCGTGCCTTGAAACCACCACACCAAATCACCCTCCTGGAGGGAGTACATCCGCCCTGGGCATGCCCCACATAGTTTCAGATGGAGTGGCACATCATGTGCCATGGCTAATGATTCTTCAGAGCTTGAGCAGACTATACCTAGTTTTTCATCAGTGCCTCCATACAGCATGTCTCCTGTCAGCAGACCTTCTCTCCTACTTTCAAGACAAGTCCTTGAAGGATTCTGCCAATGCTACAGCTCCTAAATACCTTCTCCCATTACAAACCTCCCACTTGATCATCCTCTTCCCTCATCTGCAGCAAGGACAGAAGTCTTCGGAGCTGAGCCCACTGACACTGGCCACTGGCCAAGCCCTTACCTCAAAGCTGACAATGGCCTCTCCAACATTTTCCCCAAGCACTGCTCTCTGCTGATTTCTGATGCCTTTCAGTCCCAGGAGGGACACCCCAAATCACCTCTTTTTTCCCCCCAAAATGAGATTGTAGCCTCGAGCAAACCGTAGCAGATATTTGATGTGGTTTGTGCTGTCATTGTTTGCAAATGCACCTCTCTCTGTTATTTAACTTGAGTTTTATTGTCTGGGTAGCGTTTCTAAGGGCTGAAAGGTCTTTGGAAAGGTCTTATATAAACACGAGCAGGAATCTGGCCTATTCATAGTCAACATTTATTTTACCAGCACGCAACTCAAGAGACTTCTATCTTGTTTCCAAAAGACTCTCAGAGTCTTTTTTTAGCCGGCAACAACTTTGAATAAATAATCAGGGTTGTGTAAAACTACTTGCATTTTTATGTTATTAGACACTGTCAGATAATGCCCTCGGCGTTCGCTAAGGGGAGCTACTTCACAGTGCACAAGAAAGTTCACTGCTTTTCAGCAGTTGTTTCTAGCTCTGCGGTGTTTGGAACATTCTTCTCAGAAATCTGAAGCTATCGAGTTAAATCTGTACAGGATCACAGAATCACTTTATTATTGAGGCTGGGAAAGCCCTCTGAGCTCAGCCAGCCCAGCACCTGACACCACCACAGCAGCCACACCGGGGCACTCAGGGCCACAGCCAGGCTGTCCTTCAATACCTCCAAGGATGGAGACTCCACCACTGCCCTGGGCAGCCCAGTCCAGGCTCTGATCACACTTTCTGTGAGGAAGAGCTTCCTAACAGCCAACCTAACCCTTCCCTGGTGCAGCTTCAGGCCCTGCCCTCTTGTCCTGTTGCTAGTTGCCTGGGAGAAGAGCCTGACCCCAGTCTCACTTCAGGCAGTTGTAGACAGGGAGAAGGTCCCTCCTGTGTCTCTCTTCTTCTCCAGGCTAAACACCCCCAGTTCCCTCAGCCTCTCCTCATCAGACTTCCCCTCCAGTCCCTTCCCCAGCCTCACTGCTCCAGATTTTAGATCTAGAATAAGAATGTAAGTCCATTTAACCCACACGGGTCTCCTTTACCTCAGACCCGGCAGCAGCCTCACACTTTCAAATAGCAGAAGTTTGAAATTCACTGGTTAACATCGCTTTCTCAAGTTATTCCAAAACAAGTCTAGTTTACCTTGAAAGTTCACCATGGGCAATTAATGTTGGTAGCAGAGCACCAATAATTTTCATAGAATCATAGAATGAGCAGGGTTGGAAGTGACCTTCAAGATCATCCAGTTCCAACCCCCCTGCACAGGCAGGGACACCTTCCCTAGAGCAGGTTGCTCAGGGCCCCAGTCAACCTGCCCTTCAACACTGCCAGGGATGGAGCAACCGTAACTTCCTTGAACAACCTGTTCCAGCATCTCAGCACCCTCACAGCAAAGAATTGGTTCCTCATGTCCAACCCCAATCTCCTCTCTTCAAGTCTGGAACCCTTTCCCCTTGTCCTCTCACTACTACCTGTGTCAAAAGCCCTCCACCAGCTGTCTTGTAGCCCCCTTCAGAGATCGGAAAGCTGCTCTGAGTTGACCTGAGAGCCTCCTCTTCTCCAGGCTAAACAACCCCAACTTGCTCAGCCTGTCCTCAGAGGAGAGGTGCTCCAGCCCTCTGAGCATTTGAAATGCTTTCCTCTGGACACCTTCCAGGAGTTTTCCAGATACCGGCTTGAAAGGAAGAGCTTTGGGTTTTTCATAAAACCAGCAGTGTGCCTCCCTCTTCTGTGCCCCAAAAATGGGGCTACTAATAAACCTCTTCAGAGGTTCAGACAAACTGCAGTATAGGGTCTTCAAGTTTAATGAATTCTGCATTTGTTTAACTAATTGGTTCTTGACGATGAAATGCTCCTCTCATCTTTTACAATACTATTGTTTCATCAATATTGTTCAAGTTGCTTCCAGTTTATAACATCATGTCAAAGACAGAACCATACCCTGAAAGTCTGCGGCAATAAGCAGCACATCAGAGCAAAACGAGCTTCATCTTGAACCAAAGTAGACTAAAAAAAGAATCTCATAATTAAAAGGAAACCCAGCCACATGCACTGCAGATGTTATTAGGGCTGAAATTATTTCCTCAGCTTGGTCTGGTTCGGAGCTGGCAAGGACAGAATGCCTGGCCTTACTCAAACCAAGCTGCCCTCTCAGGTTTACAAGTTCCAAGGGACTTCCAGAGAGCATCCAGTGGAAGTTTCTTTTCATATCAAGATTCCCCTGCCCAGACCAAACCAGCTCCTTTCTTGGATGATCCATGCTTGGTTGGACACACGAGGAGCTGTCAGGAACAAGAGATATGGCCTCAGACAGCAATGTTGTCTGGAAAAACTAAGTGTTTGTCCTAATAGCTTGAAAATCCAAAGACTGAGGTGACTCACTGAGTCCTCCTCCTAAAGAACCTTGGTCCCACCCACCATGAGTGCCAGTGAGATTATGCTCCAGTACAGAGATCCATTTCGTCAGATGTCAATCCAGTTGCCATATATAAGACTCTGAAAGAGCAGGACTAACTGTATTTAGATTTTGGAAAACAAGAAGTCTACTGATAAAGCTGAGAACGAGCGGGTCACTTTTTGCCATTTCTATGGTAAATCAATCAAGAGGAGCAGTTGAAGAGTTTTCCACAACAAGTGGGAAGTGGTGAAAATAAGAATGACAGAATGAATCATGGAATCATCATGGCTGAAAAGGACCTTCAGGATCATTCAAGTCCAGCTCTCATCCCAACAGCTCCCTAACCCCTAGACCTCAAGTGGTAGATCTACTCATTTTTGAAACACCTCCAGGGATGGGGACTTCATCACCTCCCTGGGCAGCCTGGTCCAGTGACCATCTCTCAGGAAAGAACTTCTTCCTAAGATCCAATCTAAATCCCCCAATGCCACTTGAGGCCGTTTCCTCTCATCCTATAGTTAGGGATTTGGGAGCACAGACCCGCACCAGCCTCACTACCACCTCCTTTCAGGTTGTTAAAACCAGCCTGGCTTGATCAAGGCAATCCTGCACTGGCAGGGGGATTGGACTAGACGACCTGTCGAGGTCCCTTCCAATCCCTAATGCTCTGTGATACTCCGTGCTTGTAGAAAAAGTCTATATAATGCAAAGAGCTCTATAGCTGAAGGTTAGAACATCTGGCGCTCTGCTGGCTCAGAGGTCTTGCTGGAGTTACTTCCTGCAGGAAATCTGGAGTAAGCACATGCAGTAGCTAACAAGACACCAAAAGGAGCCTCATATAATATCCTGCACTACATCTTCCAAACAGTAATTTCTACCAGATTGTTTTTAATGCCTTGGGACACTTAAAATTTTAAGACACATATCTGGACAAGTGACAAACTCCACATCCCTCATGGTGATCTCTCACCAACCAAACCAACAAATGAGCAACTTTTATTTCCACTTCTATTAAATAGGACCATTCAGTTTAGAAGAACGGCCATGCGTCTGTCAGAAGACATGACCGGGCACAAGGAGCGTCCACTCTCACAGTATCACAGAGCATTAGGAATTAGAAGGGACCGCAAAAGACCATCCAGTCCAATCCCCCTGCCAGAGCAGGATCCCCTAGACCAAGTCACACAGGAGCACGTCCAGGCGGGTTTTAAACGTCTCCAGAGGAGACTCCACAACAGCCCTGGGCAGCCCCTTCCTGTGCTCCATCACCCTCACTGTGAAGAAGTTTCTTCCCATATCAATATAGAACCTCCTCTGTTCCAGCTCACACCCATTGCCCCCTGTCCTATCACTAGATGACAGTAAGCAGAACCCGGCTCCATCCTCCTGCACCCACCCTTCACATATTTATAGACATTAATGAGGTCTCCTCCTCTCCAATCTAAAGAGACCCAGCTCCCTCAGCCTTTCCTCAGAAGGGAGATGTTCCACTTCCTTCATCATCCTCGCTGCTCTTATGCTGGACTCCCTCCAGCAGCTCCATGTCCTAATGACTTTGCAATCATTACTGTGATAGGTAATCCAACACTTTGTTTTGAACTCACCTCAACTCAAAACTGGTGTAATAATTCATTTTTGTAATTAATCTGGAAAACCTTGCCTGCCTTCGAGAACAAAACAACACATATGATTTTGCCCTCACTCTGGAAGTGTTCAAGGCCAGGTTGGATGGGGCTTCAAGCAACATGGTCTAGTGGAAAGTGTCCCCACCAATTGCAGGGCGGGGTTGACATCAGATGGTCTTTAAGTTCCCTTCTATCCCATTTATTATTTCACTACAGAGTCACAAAACCACACAACATTAAGGATTGGAAGGGACCTCAAAAGATCATCTAGTCCAATCCCCCTGCCAGAGCTGGACCACCTAGACCCAGTCACATGACAAGGCAAAGAACACTTACTCAAACTTTCATCTACGATCAAGTTGTTCTTAGTTTACTAGTGAGAAAGTGGAATGATCAACAGTACCAGTGAACAAAAAAGGGCAGGTTTTCAATCAGATGCTTAGACTTTGGGCCAAATAAATTCATGAACTTCCTCGTCCTTCTCTGCTCATTCTTCTCCTCATACCACAATCTCAGTTTGAGGGCGGTTAGTCACTGCAGGTGTTGTGAACCCAGTGCTACAGGCATGGCAGGATGGAGGAATGAACAGCTTCTTTAGTGTCAAAGGACATTAGAATCATAGAACATTAGGGATTGGAAGGAATCTTGAAAGATCATCCAGTCCAATCCCCCTGCCACAGCAGGATCACCTAGATCCAGTCGCACAGGAACATGTCCAGGCAGGTGTTAAATGTCTCCAGAGAAGGAGACTCCACAACCTCCCTGGACAGCCCGTTTTGAAGCCAGTCCATATAAATATCAGAAGGAACTTCTTGACAGTGAGGGCGACAGAGCATTGGAACAGGCTGCTGTTACTCTTCAGCTTTGAATCTACTTGTGAGGTATGAGGAAGCTAGCTTGAAAGAAGAGCAACCATTTACACCCTGACATCTGTTTTCAGTCTGAAAACACTTACAGGTCAGTCTCTCCCTCAGCTCAGGCGTTGGAGCCATATCGACCGCACTCTTGCCATGGCAGTTGACTAACGTGGGATCAGCACCGTGACTCAACAGGAGAGAGCAGACTTCCACACGGTTCTTGGAAGCAGCCTCATGCAATGGGGTGAATTGCCAGAGGTCCATAGCATTCACACAGGCACCATGCTAGCCCAGTAAAAAAGTCTTATATTAGTATAAAATCACCTTCATCAATTAAAAGCCACAAAAAAAAAATCAAAGCATCATTAAAAATTGTACAATTCCTTTATGAGATACTTTTTCCAGAGAAAACTCAAATAAATGAAACACTACTGCCTGGTCCAAAGAAACTAAGGGGGGAAAAAAACGACACAGAGCATAATAGAAAGACACGGCTGTGGGCTTCTGAAATTACACACAGGATATTTGAAACCTGCTACTCAGTAAAACAAGTAAATCTTCCTTTGCAGCTCAGGTATAAACAATTCATATCTCAGCTAGTGTATTGATAGCTACACTAATTACTTGCCATCTTTCTGCTTACCTTAAGCAGCAGCTCTGTAACCTCGTAATGTCCATAAGAACAAGCATTATGAAGAGGCACAAGACCACTGTATGAGAGAAGGGAAATAACAAGTTTATATAAGCAGTGTTTTTAGAGAATGAGGAACAATCTTCTCTATACTGGGAGATAAACCAAATTAAACCTAAAATGTTTAAATATTTGTATATTTAAAAATTAAGATTCATAAGCTAATGGAAAAAAGTAACCTTCCCAAGCAGAATGTTACTGGGGTTTCTAGCTTGTTGTTTTGTTTGTTGGTTTTTGGGTTCTTTTTGTTGTCCTACCAGGCCACAGATGTTTAACATACCACAAAATCAGCATTAACTGGCTTTGAGCTCATCTTTCTTGAGGGTAGTAGAGAAGAGGGAAAGCCCCATTCCACATTCAATTTGATCATCAGTATTTTGTTCATTTAAAAGGCTATGTGAAAGGCAAAACTTCCCAGATAACTCCTGGGTGTATTATGAACATGTACAAATACCCACAGAAAACAGACTACAGTTGCTGCCCTAGACTGTAGTGACCTGGTTTTACTCTTTCCTCGATAGCAGGAACTAGTTAGAAGTATGTTTCCTCTTTAACGGTGCAAGACACTTCCAACTAGTTATGGCTCCTCTTCAGCCGTGCGAGACATTTCCAACTAGTTATGGCTGCTCTTTAACTATGACTTAGAATTACATCCATGTGTGTGTCACGAGATAATGAGTCAACAGATAGATTTCTCAACGTACATTTGTCATTAAGCCCACGCATCTGCTCCCCTTCACCTTCTCTAAAATAATACGACTAGTCCATGTTTTCATGCAGTAGTCTGAGCATGGAAGTGAAGAATAACATTTGGGAAAGAGGGTGGAATAGAAGACCTAAAGCAAAAGCAACGACAGCTAATCTGTCCTGTTATTGGGCTCTGAAGCTTATTTATGACGAACCACACTCAGGTTTTGGAAGCAGAAGTTGCATTCTCAGCCAACTACTTGAGCTCATGCTGCGACGCGAAACAAACAATTCTTCATCTTGATTAATACAAACCCACTGCTCTAACAGATAAGAAATCCATTTGTTTTACATACCCTTTGTCCTTTGCATGCACATCTGCACCATGCTGAAGCAGAAGTTGGACTATCCGAACTCTGTTGTAGCCTGCTGCTAGGTGTAAAGGAGTGGACTGCAAAGTAAAACAAAACAAGATGAAGAATGGAAGCCACGTCAATTTAAAGTCCTGCACTTCCTGCCATCCAAGTACTCTTCATTTCTCTCACACACTGGATCAAGGTGAGTTACATTGCCCTTCTGTGATTAACAACGTTAATAAACACACAGGACACCCACACTCTTCCCTGCTGACAAACAAAACTAATGCTTCTCAAGGTGAGGAAGAACCCAGGCATCTTCTAAAGAAATAACAAGCCCGTAAGTCAAAGTTAATTTAAATTAACACCTCCATTTTTGTTTTTTTGAGTGAGGTTATTTTGTTTGGCTTTTTCTTTTATTGAAATGCTATAACATAATTAATTTAAAAAATTATCAATACTTTTAATTCATCTGTGCAGTTCAGGCTGCATACTCAGAGGTTACACTTCCGCACTTGCTGCGTCAAGAGCGCAAGAAGCAGGCTGCAGAACAATAAATAATGCACTTATCCCATAGCAGGAATTTTTTGTCTTCAGCACTGCACCAAGCAAGCAGCCAGATGTGTTCTGTACTAAGACACGCAGGGTAAACTGCACACAGTTTGCCGTTTCCTGCAAATTCTGCAGCAATGCACCTTGCTGCACCCTAACAGAGCAATACCAACACCTTTCCCCATAGCTAATTGGTAAGAATTTTAATGAAAAGCTTTTTGAAGTTGACAACATTAGATCCCCTCAAAGACTATCTTAAAAGCTTTTCATTATGAAACAAATCTTGTGTGCTGTCTCAGTCCAAAAGAGCTAATGTGTGATGCTCTTTCCTCTTTCTAAAGGCTGAGAAGCGGAGGATTTTAGAGAGATCTGTGATTACTTTGTGGAAAGCAGCCAGGCACCACCATTTTATTACAGTAAAACACCACACACACATAAAGCAGCTTGAGCACATGGGGAGGCTTACATACCTCACAGTATTAAGCCAAGTACAGATTTACTGTCAGCATTAAACCATCATTGTACAGTAATACAGCTGAGACAGTGTATTTCTCTATAATACAGTTTAAGAAAACCCAAACAAATGGTCTCATCTGTGGTAAACAGCAGCAGGTGTTGTATCACTGAATGGAAGGGGTTGGAAGGGGATAGAATCATTAGGAATTGGAAGGGACCTCGAAAGATCATCCAGTTCAATCCCCCTGCCACAGCAGGATCACCTAGATGTAGAATCACAGAACATGAGGGATTGGAAGGGACCTCCAAAAATCATCTAGTCCAATCGCTCTGCCTCAGCAGGATCACCTAGACCAAGTCGCACAGGAACACATCCAGGAAGGTCTGAAACATCTCCAGTGAAGCAGACTCCACAACTCACCTTGGCAGAAGGAAACAAGAACCCTTCCAAATCTGGAGGGAACTGCCCAGAGCTCTCTCCAGTGACCAGAACCAGTGGGTGACATCCACCCATCCACCCACAGACTCTCCACCTCCGCTCAAACCATCCTGCTTCCAATGTTAGACAAACTATTTATCTCAAGGGATTATTAACACTCGTAAGAAAAAACCCAAGAATGATGGCATTGAAGACACTGATGTTTACAAACAACGTACTGTTTATAGAGCTATCACAAGCAGCAGTACTGCACACTGCACCTGCAAGGTGTATCAAACCAACCACTTAATATTAAGAGCTTTAATTGAGCTATCAATTAATCTCTCCTCCCTTGTCTTGTAATACCTGGCAAGGGACTTACTAACGTGAATCCCTAGAGGGCACTTACCTTCCTAGACTCACATTCACACCTAACCAAGCCAATCAACACTGTCTTACTTGCTACTGTAATTAAAAAGACTACAACTCCACTTTCATTAAGCAAAGCAGACCCTCCTGTGAGATGCTCATGGTACTTTAAGGTTTTGTGGCAGCTGCAGTCGAATCGAAGTAGATCACTGCACACGAGATGGCAATCACTGTCAACCTGCACACCTACAATTTCTACTAAAGCAGGTATTCTCACCTTTTTGGAAGTGTGTTTCTATGTTTAAAAAATTTCCATAGAGCAGTTTGATACCATTTTCACCGAACAATAGGTATTCTCCCACTGCTTTGTCACCAACAGCCGATTTGACAATCCCTGTTCAAGGTCAGCTGCCTCGGACTTGCTGTCCTCCTGTTCACCCGGATCAAAGAGGAGAGGCCCTGAGGAACTGCCAGAGCTGCAGGCTGCTTCCACCGAGATCAGAAAATTAGCTTTAACAAACTGCCCACAGGTAACTGGCTCCAAGCACCCTCGTTTTCCTTGCTGTCACCCTAAAGAACCTTCAGCAGCTCTTAGATGGTCACACTGCCAGAGACTCCGAAGAAAGCTGCATTTTCAGATTCAAATAATGAATTGCCTGTTTTATGGTCAACTTTCAACTGAGAACTCTTATGTAAGGATCTGATATCATGCACTATCTTCACGATTAATAACAGCTGCAGGAATTGTTCTAAGTAGTAATATTTCCTGCTCTTTCTTTCTGCTACCCCAATACATAATGCTGATAACAATCTTAATCAGCGTGTTTCACTCATTCTCAAGCTGTCATCCCAAACACTATTAAAAATCAACAAACAGCGCTCTTATCATCACATATGATGCTTCATCACACCCCTAGTTTACAACACTACCCAGTGATTTAGATTTATCATCAATTTCATCTTCTGCAGGAAGAGCATTCTTACAATAGACAGACAGCACCGATTCAGAGACCCAGCTCTGCCCTTGACACGTTAAGGCTACTCTCAGCTTCAGGAGGTCCCTACATTGATGCGCATCAGTAAGGCTCCACAGACACACAAGTGTGACTTGGCAGGAGATGCTCGAGGACACTCATATGTTGGGGGTGTATCAGAATGGGGGTGGTTAGCAGATTGAGAGAGGTTCTTCTCCCTCTCTACTCTGCCCTGGTGAGACCACATCTGGAGTGTTGTGTCCAGTTCTGAGCCACTCAGTTCAAGAGGGATGTGGAGCTGCTGGAAGGAGTCCAGTGTAGAGCAATGAGGATGATGAAGGAAGTGGAGCACCTCCCTGATGAGGTGAGGCTGAGGGAGCTGGGTCTCTTTAGCTTGGAGGAGACTGAGGGGTGACCTCATTAATGTCTGCAATTATTTGAAGGGTGGGTGTCAGGAGGATGGAGCCAGGCTCTGCTCAGTGCCATCTAGTGATAGGACAAGGGGCAGCGGGTGTGAGCTGGAACAGAGGAGGTTCCATATAAATATCAGAAGGAACTTCTTCCC
>JAOXOE010030331.1:0-13231 GCA_028565055.1 Phoeniculus purpureus | reverse complement strand
AAGGGCTCCAGAACTGGATGCAGTACTCCAGGTGGGGTCTCACCAGAGCCAAGTAGAGGGGGAGAATCACCTCCCTCTACCTGCTGGCCACACTTCTCCTGATGCAACTCAGGATAATAATCAATATTAGTATAACTCATTAACAAGAAAAGCTCCTAGCATCCACTTTCAAATTATCTGTACCTTCTCTACATTCTGTTCCTAGAGACTCTTCCAATTTTTATTTTCCAGCAGGTCATTAATTGTTGTCAGATGAGTCTTTCATACTCAGATTGAAAGAAACTAATACCTTTAACAATAGCAATTTCCTTTGATAATTACACAGATCACAGATGAAGATATTTTTGTTAGAGAACAACCATAATGTCTGAACAGCATCTCCCTGGCTCATGCACCTGAGAAATTTTTTACAGGCTTTTGCCCTTTTTAGTGATGTTACATGAAAATGAACCTTCTCTCTATTTATTCTCTTTTAATATGAACTTTGTTTAAAAAAAAACCTATTTCTTTCCATCAAAAGTATAAGCAAAGCAAATACTGCTGTTGTCTGAAAACTTAATTTTCATCGAACTCAATAAGGATATTGCTAAAAATGATACTTCATAGTAAAATATCAATAGTCCAGCAAAACTAATTAAGCCATTAATTAAAAATTTGAGTAGACAATCCACTATAAACACTAGGTTTGTTCTTGAGGATTAAGAGAGGAGATCGAAAAATTAATGACTGTTACATAAGAAATACTAATTTATGGCCATTATGAAGGTATTTGGCAACTACCTAATTGAATAATATGGGCTAGTTTTTCTGATACAAAATAAAATAAAGAAGTCAATAATTGGTAAAATCAAAGGTCCTCCAGCACAGGAATAAAGCTCCTGACAGTAGCTATGAGACAAAGGTAGTGCTTCCACAATATATGCTCTCAGATACTGGAAATGTGTATTTAGGTACTAAAGAACTCATTCACATTCTCAAACTTCCTGGCCTCTGGTAGATTTTTATTTAATTAGGTGATTTAATCTTTTTTTGAACTGTATTAAACTTTTGGCTTCCACAGTGCCCTTTGGCAGTGTGTTCCAAAGATGAATTATTCATTACCAAAAAAAAAAAATCTCTTTTATTTTAGGAGCTTTAAACCTGCTGCCTAATCAAGTTACTTAGTACCTTAATTTGATTCTGGTATTATAAGATCTATTGAGTAATGTTTCCATCATTCATGACTTTATATATTTCAGGCTCAGAGAGCAATAATTTATTTAATTTCACTACATGTTTCTTTTACTCAATGTGTTAGTTGTGTAGGAATCTGTGAAGGAGAAAAAGAACTTTTAACCAAAGACTTTTTTAAACCTCCTCACAGTAAAAAGGGAACTAAATGATCTGTGTCTGATTGTCATTGTAAGTGAATCTGTTATTCTTTACCTGACATATGCAAAAAACCTTCCAATAACCTTTTACCATGGGTACATTTTAAAGTGCCTCACAAACTCTATTGATTTATGAAGCTTTACAGTGAAATAATAATGAAACTGCGGTATTTGCTTTCTTATTTTTATTTAACTATCTCACATTAAATACAAACTCTGCATCTCCTCATTCGTCATGGAATTATGATAATAAACAAAACCTGTAGAATTTGTAATTAATTCAGTATATTTGAACTAAAGCTAGTTCACTAATATTGTGATTATTTGTTTTAACTTGATGAATGTGAAATAGTAATTCCTCTCTAACCTTGACCACATTAAATTATTCAATTCAAGTGCACACTTAAGGCGAATCATTTAATGAATTATGTTGAACAATGTACAAGATATACACATTTGAGGGAAAATAATGTCTGCAAGCACACAAATACTCTCAGTGAACAACTTCAATGCCAAATGTGGATTATCAGGTCAGCTAGCATGACACATTAACTCTCCTGGGGCTTGAATACCAGTGGAGTTTATGAAAAAACCAAAACAGTTTGGAAAATGAAGAGGTGGTAGAACAAATCTGTACTTTCAGAGAGCAAACTTTGAAAATGTGATAAATGCTGTAGTGTAAAGCTCAAGGTTTTCATAATAAAACTGTCTAGCAAAGTTTAGATATGGTTTGATAGATAACCAAAATCATATATTAGAAGTGAATAATATATCTTACATGTTTGATGGATGTTTTTTTATCTTGCTCAGTCTCTGGGCATATAAGAACAGAAAGGTACTACAGAAGTGTGAATTGTTTTCTGTATTGGCTGATAAGATTTTAATATTAGCATATTCTTAAGAAAAAGACAATTTTGATGTCAGAGCTTTCTTTTTCATGAACGTAATTCTCACGTTTTGTTTCAGAAACAAAAAACAGCATACGTAGAGCCCCTCACCACAAACAGGCTTTTCAGACCAAACAGTGTGGATTTTAGGTAGATGGAGCAAGGAAGGAATCTCTTTGTTTAGAACAAAACACTCTGTTAAAGCAGCCACAAAAATCTGTGAAAACAAAATCAAGGTAGCTGTAGCACAATCAGAAGTATCATATTGTGCTCCAGATGTTACTATGACTGCTATCAGTGAAGAACAGGAGCAACCTACAGTATGAATTGCAGAATCATAACCCTGGACTTCAGGAGGTCCAACTTTGGCATTTTCAAGCAATTCCTAGGGGAAATCCCATGGCACAGGGTACTGGCATGTAAAGGGGCCCAAGATCAGGGCATTCCAACAGGTAGGAAGTCAAGGAAAGGAGCCAGAAGGCTTGTGTGGTTAAACAGGTAGCTGCTGGGCAAACCGAAGAGGAAGAAGAAAGTCTATAGGTCATGGAAGGTGGGGATGGTCACCTGGGATGATTGTACAACTCTAGTCAGAGGACACAACAAGAAAAGCCAAGGCCTCCTTGGAAATAAACCTTGCAAGAGAGGTCAAGGACAACAGAAAGGGCTTCTTCAAATTCATTGCAGATAAAACTAAAACTAGAGCCAATGTAGGCCCCCTGCTAAATGTAGTGGGTACTCTGGTGACAGAGGATACAGAGAAGGTGGAGATACTGAAAGCATTCTTTGCCTCTGTCTGTACTGCTGTACGCTTTTCTGATGGTCCCCAGACTTCTGAGGCCCCAGAGGAAGTCAGGACAAAGAGGAGTTTGCCTTGGTGGATGAGAACTGGGTTAGAGACCAATTAAGTAATTAATGCACTTAAATCCGTGGGTCCTGACGGGATGCTCCAATGAGTGCTAATGGAGACAGTGGAAGTCATTTCTAGGCCATTTTTCATCATTTTTGCTAAGTCATCAGGAGAAGTGCCTGGGGACTAGAAGATAGCAAATGTCACTCCAGTCTTCAACAAAAGTAAGAAGGAAGAACCAGGTAACTATAGACTGGTCAGCCTCACCTCCGTCTCAGCAAAGGTGATGGAACAACTTGTCTTTGATGCATAAACAAGAGGGTCATTAAGGACAGTCTACATGGCATCAGCAACCTGAGAGCTTTTTATGAGAGCATAATCAGATGTATTCTGTGGGTTGTGGTCTTTCTAGTAATGAACCACTTCTGCACAGGGTGTCCTTTGAGTTCACAGAATATTTAAATGTCAGCACCCTGCTGACATGATACTGCATGTGTTGCAGTCATTGCGCTCCTCCACTGTTAACATCCACAACAGGCACATGGAACAGGATGGTCTGAGATACTTCCCTTTCTGATACCTCTACGCATATCTGGGCAATTGCTTGGTAGCATTTTCCCCCAATTTCCAACTTCCCTAGCCCCTTCCCAAAAAGAAGGGGTTCTCTCAGAAACAAATGCCAAAGAAAAATTTTTCTTTACATCTTCTTCTTGTCTGCATCTATATTAATGTATACAAAGACATGCTTACCACAGTTAGCTTCAGCCTAGGTCCCACTGAAAGGTTGTGAACTCCATTTATCAATGGTCTTAAAGAGTTTTCTCATGAAGCCTAGAAATTAAACAATATACTTAATGGCTAAGTTTTACAAGTACTTTTTTTGATAAAATTTTTTAATGCTGTATTTGATTTTGTACAGAAAATAAAAACACAAAAGGAATACATGCAACCAAGTAAAAGATAGAGTGCTGCAAATTTAATCATTCACAAGAAAGTATTTGCTCATGGACCAGATAATCATATTGCACATTGGTTTGAACTGGTGCTGTTCCAAATAAGAGCTTCTGTAACAATGTGGCCATGAATCAAAAATCTAGTACAAGCAGATGGTTTAATAGCTCAAAATATAAGACTTTCAATTAATGTGAAACTCTTTGTTCTCCATGCATGAAATGGGAGTTACATTTTTGTGAGTTTATGTAGTATTTGAGATAGTTTGATACTTCCTAAGTGAACTGCAGTGTTCTTCTCTGGTTGTTGCTTTACCACATTGTTGTGTAGCCCTAAGTCAACCTTCAAACAACATATTCAAGTGCACAAGCATTATTTAGAAGTTTATATTATTACACTTCTCTATTACAAAGATTGGCAGAGAGCTTTCTCCACTTTCAACGTATAAAAAAATTATGTTCTTGAAGGTTTTAATAGACATTTTTGTAGTATAATTTGCTCAATATTTGAGTTTTAAGTAATATGACTTATTTCATTCTGGGATTCTGTGAGCAAACTATTGTTTGTATCCACATCAGAAATGCTCTAATTATCAAACTGGCCAAAATAAACACATTCACATTTCCAAGCTTCTAATTTAGGAACATGTTATGCTGAAAAAACTCTCAAAAATAACAAAAACTAGAAATTAAATAGACACACTAGTTTTCATCTCAAAGGTTTGCAATATCTCCTTCACACCTGCGGCTCATAGATTATTTTTTTTCCCTTTTGCCTCAGCAAGATAATCAGCACTCACCATCTTGGAGACTCACAAAAAGCTGGAAATAAAAAACAGGAATTAAAGGAATAGTCTTCACTCAAATGCTGTCTGCTTATCTGAGAAAAAAAAAAAATAAAATAGAAGCTTGATTTCCATTCATTTATCCCTCAAATACACTATCTCACCGATTTCCTGATCAGTTTATTCTCTTTCTCTTTTTGTATTTTCATTTTCTTCTGAAGGCCATATAACATTTTTACGAATTCAGGTTTTGCAAGTTAAATATTCCAATTTAAAAGTATCTCTTTAGCTGACGTTCCATTATTAGGGAAGCTTTTTAATGTAGTCCAAACTTGAAAAGGAAGTTATATTTTGTCTGAATTGACTTTATTAACTTGCCTTTTAGAAAAATGTAATACCTTGAGCAATATCTTTAAAGACAAAAGTATTTTTCAAAATAATGTTAGTGCTAAATTTGCATTTTCATACACTTCTATCTCTGCTTCTTTATTCCTTTAGAAAACATTACTGTGTGTAAATACAGAAACATATAAGTCTTCTGCAGAGACACTGAAACAAAAAATCCTAAATGTTTTTATAGCCAGAGATCAGAATATTTCAATTAAGTATGACGCGGATGTAGTTCTGGTACTCAAATCCTATTTATGACTCCTTGGATTGTTTTCTTTGCAGATGCTCCCCACCCAAGTCCCCCACCTCCTGCCTAAGAAAATTATTGAAAATAATTTTATGTTTGAAATTTGCAGAATTAAGAAGTACTTTATGAATCTATCATTTCAGAAAAGTTGAAAAATTTTACCATAGTATTTTTTACACTTGTGCTTCCTGTAAATTATGGGTTTTAAGAAGGTCATAAGTGGACATTGAGGTTTTTGTCTCTTTTTATGATTACCAAAGTTTGAAGATTTCTACAAAATTTATGACTATACTTTTAGATATTGAACTGAAGTCACAGATTTTCTATAAAAAAAAAAATAAATATGCTTGAAAGAATTAAAAAGGTATATTTTTTTTTTGGACTGTTGTTTTAATTATGAAATACACCTAATTTCAATGTCATTCTACCTTGAGACTTAGTGCTTACTTTTAGCATAAAACTTTGTCAGAATGAAGTGATGAACAAAATTTCCATCAGTGTTACTTTGGATTTCAGGTTTTGAATATCACTGTATCTAAAACATTTGAAATTTAAATTCAGTGATGTTACAGATCAATATTGAAAACACTCCTCAGCTTTTAGCAGTATTGTGATCATTTAAAGTAATTTTTTCTGTTTTACACAAGAATCAAAAAACACTTATTTTCAGTGATAAAAAAGCACATATTTCTTTTTCTAAATCAACTCCAGTTTCTGGAAAAACAAAATTAGGAGAGATTTTTCCAACATGAATATAGCATAAAAGTCCATATACACTCAGTAAAACAGGTTTTGGGGAGCACAAAGAAACAAATCTTCCATGAACAGAAGAAAAACAAATATTAATTCCAGTATATATGAAGTCAATATGAAACTTCTTAAAGAGAAAATAGCATAATACAGATTAAATTTTGAAATTGAAATTAATGTGCTTCCACTATATCTAATGGTTGCTTCCAAAACATCCAGCTTGATTATGTAGTCAAATACTCAGCAAACTTGTAAATCAAAATGTGTGTTACCAATTTACTTATCTATTCTGTATTGTAAAACATTGTAAGGGTAACTGTAACTGACTAGGAAAAAATAAGCTTCTTTCAGTCCCTAGGGACTATAAATTGCCAGAAATAAATATAAAATGCCAGTGTATAAATAAGTAAAAGTATTGTTTTCATTTTGAAATAATATGAATATTATTACACATTGTTACTACATACTCTGAAAGAACTATCACATTCAAATGATTTGACATTAAATATAAAGATTAGAAAATGCAACAAGTAACATAAATACTAGTGATTACTTTATTTCTAAACCCTAAAATCTTATCACAACATCAATATTTACTGTGCCAGTAAAAATATATTGTTGAAATAAGCAATAGAGGCTCTTATTTTACATTCCACAAAGATTCAATGGATGCACATAAATATTGGAGGTAGACTATACAGAAAAATTGCCAGATAAAATAGTTTGAATCTGAGCACATTGTCCTAAACACAAAGAACAATGAAAAAAGGATGTTGAAACTACTCTTTCTTCACAAGGATGTTGAAGTAATTAAAAATAATTTAGGCTAGTAACATTGTAAGGTCATTCAAGATCTGGTGAAAATCTTGCTGTATTGAACTTACCATTAATGTATTAATTCATTAACCATTACGTTCAACAAACGTCTTTTGGATTCATTTCCCTGACTTGTGCTAATACAAGACAGTTACAAAGAATTGCTCTGAAAAGCATAGTTTGTTGGGGTTTTTTTTGTAATCTCTTTTCACTGAGAAGATGCAGCTTATACTGTTGCTTTCCTAAAAATTAATGAAGACTTCCACAAAAATCTGGAAATCTGAAATCTTTTTCAATTATATCATTTCCTTACTCCTCTGTATTAGGAAATGTTTTTAGGATTTACTTTCTGCTTTCCATGCAGTAGCATTTCATTGAATAGAAGCTGAAGAGACTCATGAATTGCATATTTTGTCTCCGGTTCTGGGTTAAATCTAAATATTTGAACCTGGCTTCCACAGCTTTTATTAGAGCTTCTGGTCTCTGCTTTTTTCAGCTTTCCTTCCCCTTCCCTTTCCCCTTCCTTTCCACCCCCTCTCCCTTGCCCTCTCCCTCATCCTCACCTTCTCCGTAGCCCTTGCCCTCATCCCTGCCCTTGCCCTTTCACTTTCCCTCTACCTTTCCTTATCCCTCTGGCACATCAGTTCATACTTCAAAGTTGTGAGGATGTTGTAATTGCTTTTAACTAGCATTACATTCAGGTAAAGAATATAAACATATAAAATAATTTTGTCCATTCCACTCTACCCTAGGTAACATTTTAAAGAGATTTGCATGGCATTTAGACCCACGAGACTGGGTTTTCTGTAATTGTCTATTTTGGAGTGAACGAGTACATTAGTGACAAAGCTGTAATAAGGACAGATATATCTGTTTTTCGGATTTTTTTTTTATGTTATTGTGACGTCTCTAAGCTACTGCTGATTAAGGTCATTCTTAAGCACTAGAGTAACTCTAAAAAAAGTACATCTGTATCAATATGAAAATAAATGCTTGCAGTGTTACTTACAAAATACATTTGCTAGCATTTTGTCCCTAAACAGATTAGGCATATACATGTTCAAGCTAAAGTGTAAAAGTGACTGTATTTTAGAGTGTATTAAAAATGGGTGTCATATTTGAAGAGCTGCTCAAATAATTTCAAATTAATTTCCTTTATTAGAAATATTTAAAAGTTTGTTTTCCTCTTGAATGCAACAGAGATTGGAGATTTTCCATAACCCTTCTGCTGCTGTCTATGCATTTATAGAAATGCATAAACTTTTTAACCTTTATGCCATTAGCAGGATCAAGATCTAGCTTAGCATTGTCCATTCTAATGTTTTCCCTGCATAGCCTCATGAAAACTTGTAGTCTTCCTAAATAACTTGTCCCTTCTTCCACAGGCTGTACATTTTCCTTTTCTTCCTGAGTTCATCAGACCAGCCAGGACATTTATCCTGCTGCTTCAACAGCACACAAGAGTTGCTTATTCTTGTGCAATGTCCTAGTTAAGATAGACAGGATGCTTTAGGATTTGCCCCAGGGTGTGTGTCTGTGACCATACCACCCTGTTTCCTCTGTCTCAGAAACTAAATATGTGCATCAGAAGAGAGAATTTAACAGGTCAGACAGCCAATGTATATTCCTGCCACAACATAGGCACATCTCATTGGTTCTAGAGTCCTAGCATGCTCTGTCGGTTCCTTTAAAAATGCAAGAGAAATCCTGCCAAAACCTGCTGCTGCTGCCACCTTCATGCCCTGACACCACCAGCCATTTCCATTACTCTGGCTATGTGACTGTTTCTCTGAGAGGATTAACAGCTCATTTCCTGTATCTCTTCTTCCCTCAGCAGTTGCCTGTTTTCTCCCTCCCACCTTCTTTGCATTTCTCCCTTTTCCCTACATGGGACTTTTTCCCCCGGTGCCTACGGGTGCAGTGAGCTACCAGATTCAATATCTTTCTATATTTGTTATTATTGTCATAGGCATTATTATGAAAACTATTTTATTTTCCAACATCAACAAAAGCCTGAAAATGTTTGTGTTCTTATCCCACTCTCGGGAAGGTGAAGTGGCTAATTATGAAGAATCTGTCCCAGGACGGGCAAGATCTGTCCAATTAGCAACAGGCCTTGAAGATTTCGTTCTTAAATAATGTCCAATCATCTTGGACTCCTTTGTACTCCTTTGGACTGCCAAGTGGCTCTTTCAATGAGTTTCTTGAACAAGTCAAAGTCTGTTCTGCAGAAGTCCAGCATGTCAGTTCTGCTCATCCTCCTCCTTATATTGCCATGAATTAAAAGCTCTACCATCCCATAATTGCTGTGCCTAAATGACCAATACTCTTCACATCACCCACTAGTCCCTCTCTGCTCACAAACAGCAGGTGTAGTTGGCTCAGTCACTAGCTGTGTCAGGAAGGTATCTTTCACCTACTCCAGGAACCTCCTGGACTGGTTCCTCTCTTCTGTATTGTATTTCAAGCAGATATCTGGTAAATAAAAGTCACCCGCAAGAACAACAGCAAGTGATTCTGAGAATTTTTTCAACAGTCACTCCTCCTTTATCTAATCAACAATCAGAATTGTATGCAATTGAATAAGAGCAATCCTAACAGATAACACAGCAAAAGTGTAGGTTAGCAAAGGATGTTGGGTGGATGGGTGTTTCTGTTTGTTTTTAAACATTTTTAATTCCCTTAATATGTGCATCTATGGCAACATTTTTTATGTGAATTAGTTCAGTGCACTAGTTTTGAGTGTACACTTGAGTGATATTAATCCTTGCACAAAAGGATCTTGTGGAGAACATACCATTCTGTCTAAGCTGCAGCCAGCTTACAAGAGTTGCTGATACGGAATGGCATTTCATGCAAGACTGAGTTCTAACATTTTACTTACTCTTTCAGTTGTTGACATCATATTAGATATTCAAGAATAACTTCTTCCGTTGAGGAAATCAGAAGTACAGCACTTCAAGGAAACAAACACAAATTGTTCAATCCCTTTTGCCTCCCTTGAAATGAATCAAGTAAGTTAAATGAATCATAGTAAGACTATTAAAAATCTAGTTTTCAGAGAATCAAGTCAGGATTGTTGTTAAAACTCAGCTTTCAATATCACAAATAACGCTTTAATTCAAATGTTAATTCTTGAACAATCCCTTCACTTTTTTCTTCAGTTCTTTAGACTATCTTGTCAGTCACTGTCCAATGCCATCTTTTTTAGTAGTTCTCAAATTTGCTTTACATGTTTGCAGTTTAAATTCATATTTTACTTTGACATCAAAAATATTATGAGGTAACAAATAAAAGATCTGAAGAAAAGCTTCATGAAAACTATCCATAGGGTGGACAAAGATGAATCTCGCTGTTTGAGTGTTTGTTACCTTCAAGTGTTTATGCTGATGTCACTGCTTTTGTGATTACAATAGCACATAATTCAGTGTAATTGTTAAATATTTGGTTTGCTCAGTATAGCCTAATTTACATTAATTGCTTGCATTTGGTTTTTTGACTATTGTGAGCAGCCTTATTATTAGTTTCATTTCTTTCACATTCTAATTCTCAAATATATGATTTCGTGTCTCTTGGATGTCACCCTACCCTATTAATACTCATAGTCTGTATTCAAGAATGGTCACAGGTAGGGTAGGAATGTTAAATGGAGTGATATCATACACATTGTGAAAAAAATTCACTCTTTCCATTATTATTTCTATAGCTAATTATTTCTGTCAAGAAAATTGAAGCTGAACTATATTTTAATGGAAGTCATTAACCTTTAGCTTTTGTGACACTCATGTATGCTAATATAAACAAAATGGGATTTTTAACATAGCACTAGACATTTAAGTGTCCTAGGCAGACTTGAAATACAAGGTGTTATAAGGAATAATATTAACATCTATTTTTACAGGCATATAAAAAAAAACAACCACATTTTGGGTGAAATCACAATTTCCTACATCTGCCTGAATGCTTTTTTACTTAAAGGGAGTAAGATGTGATATCACAGCAAATACTAATACCCTGATAAGAAAGATAACATTCAGCTGTCTTATGATATTTTTTTTTGTTTATATTTTAATGCTTCTGGACTCTGAAAGCCAAAGATTGCTGTTACTTATTCTCATAAAAATAACACAGGAACACAGCTTCTCCAGGTGTGATTTTCTAAAAATTATAATAATTTCATTTTGTGAGTGCTTGTTTTAAGAAATCCATATCAGTAAAATACTATTTAATTTCTGAGCTGGAGAAATGTTTGTTTCTGATATGATAAGGAAAGAAGGCTCTGCCATTTGCCTTGTCTCACATCCTCATTAGATACAGCAAAAGATACTACTTGCACCCCTTTAGATCTCAACATGAAAGTTATTTCAAGCACTGGATAAAATATATGCAAGATACTGGTTCTGAATTTAAGGAAATATTAAGAAGCAGAGCATTTTCTTTATTATGAAGGTGTTTGCATGTAAATGAGTAGCTGTACATGCCAAACGCACAACATTGCTGTTCATGCATTAGTCTCTTGAATTTGTTCATGGTCAAGTTTTATACCTTTCGGTCCCTGGTTTTATCAACATGTTGCAGTTTGAAAATTAACAGAATTTTCAGATGTGTAGGTGTGTGCTTTCATGAAGAAAAAAGTTGTGATGCTTTAAGAGGACCCCCCACCTCAAGTGACCTGTTTTGAGGGAGGTTACGCTATAGAATTGTCCCAGGTACCTACCCTTGAGGGATGGGCTTGGTGAGAAGATAAAAGGGGTGAGTGATCTTAGCCCTTCCTCTTTTTGCTGAGGGCTCCTAGCCCGGCATGGGGCTGCCCCATGCTCACTCCCCCACCTCCATACTTCCAGGGTGGTGGAGGGTGTGGAAAGACAGGTCTGCTGTGGCCTGGCCCCTGTTTCAGCATCTCACCACCTCATAGGAAAGAATTTGTTGCTAATGTCTAACCAAATCTCCCCTTTTCAAGTCATAACCCTTTGCCCTTGTCCTCTCACCTGTATAAAAAGCTCTATCCCAGCTTTATTGAAGATATTTTCCCAATATCTGAAGGCCCCCTTCAGATACTGGAAGCCTGATAGAAAGTCAACTCAGAGCCTCCTCTTCTCCAGGTTGAACAATCCTAATTTGATCAGCCTGCCCTCATATGGGAGGTGCTCCAGCCCTCTGATCATTTTAGTTACTCTCTTCTGGACATGTTCCAACAGCTCTATGTCGTTATGTTGCGGACTCCAGAACTGGACACAGAACTCCAGGTGAGATCACACAAGTGCAGAGTAGAGAAGAAGATTCACCTGTCTCGATTGACTGTCAGTGCTTCTTTTGATGCAGCCCAGGATACAGCTGGCTTTCTTTGCTGCAAGTGCACACTGACAGCTCATGTTAAACTTCAGGTCCACCACACCCCCCACCAAATCCTTCTCATCAGGGTGTCCTCAAACCTTTCTTCTCCTAGTCTGTATTCAAGAATGAGATTGTCTCAACCCAGGTGCTTAACTTTGTATTTCCCCTTGTTGAACTTCATGCGGTTTGCACGAGCCCGCTTCTCAAGCCTATTAAGGTCCCTCTGGATGGCATCCTGCCCTCCAGTGTGTTGACTTTACCACACAGTTTGGTGTCGTCAACAAACTGGCTGAAGGTGCATTCAATTCCAGTGTTGATGTCACTGACAAAGATGTTAAACAGCACTGTTCCTTGAGAAACACTACTTGTCTCCATTTGGACACTGAGCTCTTGATGTGCTCAAGATGATGAGCTGTGGATCACACCTTTTGGGTGTGATCATCCAACCAGCTCCTTATTCAACAAGTGGTCCATCCATTGAATCCATATCATTCCAGTTTAGAGATCAGAATGTTGTGCAGGACAGTGTTGAATGCTTTGCACAGGTCTAGGTAGATGGCATCTATTGGTCTGCCTTTGTCCACCGAGGCTGTGACCCCATCATAACAGGCCATTATGTTGGTCAGGCAGAACTGAAGGGGGAGGGGGATAAAAATGAACTTGCCAAAGTTGGCCAAAAAGGTGGCAGGCCATTACTGGGCATGAAGTCACTAGCCTGGCTCAAGTGTGTCTACACTAATGCACATAGCATGAGCAACAAACAGGAGGAGCTTGAAGACATTGTGAAGCACAACTGCTATGACGTAGTTGCCATCATGGAAACATGGTGGGATGACTCTCATGAGTGGAGTGCTG
>JAOXOE010030330.1:0-13231 GCA_028565055.1 Phoeniculus purpureus | reverse complement strand
TGTCAGGAGGATGGAGCCAGGCTCTGCTCAGGGGCACCCAGTGATAGGACAAGGGGCAGTGGGTGTGAGCTAGAACACAGGAGGTTCCCCATTAATATGAGAGGGAACCTCTTCCCAGTGAGGGTGATGGAACCCTAGCAGGGGCTGCCCGGTGGGATTGTGGTGTCTCCTTCTCTGGAGACATTTCAAACCCACCTGGCCATGTTCCTGTGTGACTGGATCTAGGGGGATCCTGCTGTGTCAGGGGGATTGGACTGGATGATCTTTCGAGGTCCCTTCCAGTCCCTAACATTCTGTGATTCCTCAAAAAATCAGGTACTGTCCTTTGAGAAAATCAGGTCATCTAGGTGTGTTTTGAAGTCTGGAGCTTGGCAATGGGGTTTAGCAGTGACCTTGGGACAGTTGCATTAGTAGCTGTGCTTGATGAACCTGAAGGTCTCTTCCAACTGATATGTGTCTCTGCTCTGTTGCTAGACATGTGTGTGTCAGCACATTATGGAAGGGCATGATCTGATCTTGTGTCAGATCATCCCCCCCCAAACGTGTTATCTCGCTTCTACATCACTGCACAGCCACCATTTACATGGGTGCCTACCTGTTGGGCAGTGGAAGCAATGCCATCACCTCTGAGTTGCTGTTAGAGGATAGGGCAGGAGTAACAGGGTTTATTTAAGAGAGCTTAAGCTTTGCTTTCATCTGTTTGCAGTGGCGCTGCTTTATTTTCACTCCTCTCCCCAGCTGGCTTTGAGTTTTCATCCTTTGGCCACAACACTTGGTGTATTTGACCAGCCCATGGATTACCAGACTCTCATCACTGTCCTGTGCCTTCCTTCCCGCTCCTGCAAGCAGCTTTCCACTTTACAGATTGTGCTTCATCAGAGGTAATGGCTCTCTCTGAGCTAGAAGCACTTTTCCCTTTTGCTTGTTCCCAGAAAGTGGCCAAAACACCTGCAGATGCTGATGGGTTTTCGAAAAGGCAAATGAAATGTTGTCTCAGCCAGGAGGCTCTTCAGTTACACTCTTCCTGCTGGGAGTTATCAGACCTAAGGTGGTGCTGGTGTGGGAGAAATGGTTTCTTAGTGTTAACGCTAAGTGAATTAGGGCTCTGCTAATATGAGAACTTGGGAGAACAGCAGCAAAGCTCTGAAGCTGCCACATTGTGGGAGGAGCTCATTTTTGGAGAAACCTTACAGTGTCCAGGGCTGGAAGGGACCTTAAACATCATCTAGGTCCAACCCCCTGCACAGGCAGGGACACCTGCACTAGAGCAGGTTACTCAGGGCTCCAGACAACCTGCCCTTCAATGTTGCCAGGGATGGGGCAGCCACAACTGCCTTGGGCAACCTGTTCCAGCATCTCCCCACCCTCACAGCAAAGAATTGGTTCCTTATAGCCAACCTCAATCTCCTCACTTCAAGTCTGGAAACCTCTCCCCTTGTCCTCTCACTACCACCCATGCCAAAAGCCCTCCCCCAGCTTTCTTGTAGCCCCCTTCCTTCAGAGATTGGAAAGGTGCTAGAAGGTGACCTGGGAGCCTCCTCTTCTCCAGGCTGAACAACCCCAACTTGCTCAGCCTGTCCTCAGAGGGGAGCTGCTCCAGGCCTCTGAGCATTTGAGTCTCTCTCCTCTGGACCCCTTCCAGGAGCTCTCTGTCCTTCTGATGTTGGGGACTCCAGAACTGGACCCAGGACTCCAGCTGGGATCTCAGCAGTGCAGAGTAGAGGGGGAGAATCCCCTCCCCGACTGACTCTCACTGCTGCTTTTAATGCAGGATGCTGTTGGCTCTCTGGGCTCCCAGTGCACGCTGATGGCTCCTGTTCAACTCCTGCTCCACCTCTAACCCCAAGTCCTTCTCCACAGGGCTGTCCTCAATCCTTTCTCCTCCCAATCTGTATTGGTGCACAGGATTGCCTCCACCCAGGGGCAGACCCTTGCCCTTGTTGAACTTCATCCAGGATGGTTTGGTGTGAAAAATGCATTTAAATGGGAACAGTTCAAATCTAGATGCTCCCCAGTGCACCAACGCTTGCCACGGCAAGGCCAGCTGCCTTAAGAGCTGATATTTTTGATGGTTGCTTATCTTTTTGTTCTAAACTTCTTTCTTTACCTGTAAAACTTAGTTCAAAATCTTTTCACAATAAGGCAAAGAGCTCCCACTGGGCCAGGACGACTTGATGGTGCTCATGGACCACCAGTCAATACCAGAGGCTGCCACAGCCAAGTGCTCAGTGGTATCTCTGTGTTCTAGTAAGCAGCAGCCAAGACATTCAAGATGCAAAATGCTTTGAGAATATTAAAGTGTGGTGGATTTTATTTCAACTTTACATCCATGTAGTGTTTTTTATAGGCTTTATTGTGTGTTGCTTAGGAAAAGCCATAAGGGCTTCAAAAAGCCACCAAAGACTTTAAGAAACCTGACAAAACTATGAGGCAATTGTGTTTGTTTGAGCCTGTCTGTAGTTTTTAATCAGGATGATCTTAACTTGTGACACAAATCTGCAATGGAGCAGAATCACACACTATAAAATCATTATTGGGATCTAAAGCTTTTCTGTGTTTATCCCTCAGAAACCAGCTTTGCCTTCAAATGTGGCTTAGAACTAGAAGGGGGTGATGCTGTACTCTGCACTTGTGAGACCACATCTTGAGTACTGGGTCCATTTGTGGGCTCCACAGGATAAGGAGGACATTAAGGGGCTGGAGTGGGGCCAGAGAAGGGCAATCACAGAACAGTAGGGATTGGAAGTGACCTGGAAAGATCTTCTAGGTCAATTCCCTGTAACAGCAGGATCCCCTAGATCCAGTCGCACAGGAACATGTCCATGTGGGTTTTAAACGTCTCCAGAAAAGGAGACTCCACAAAACCCCTGGGCAGCCCCTTCCAGTGCTCTGGCACCCTTGCTGCAAAGAAGTTCCCTCTCAAACTGATGTTGGAAACTCTCCTGTTCCAGCTCACACCCAGTGCCCCTTGTCCTGTCACTGGATGCTGCTAAGAGGAACCTGACTCCATTCTCCTGACACCCACCTTTCACATATTTATCACCATTAATGAGGTCACCCCTCAGGCTCCTATAGGAGCTAATTTTGCAGGGAAAGCGCAGTGTTAAATTCAGAGGAGTTGGTAGAACCAGTAAATCTGTGCTGGTGGTCAGGCTACAGAGAAACTCAGCCCCATGCCCCTTGGCTGATGGAAACTCGTAGACACTTGTACAATTAGTTGGGCACCAACTACTCAAAAAAACCTCCTGAAATAAAAATGCAGCAGTGCTTGACACACAGGCTGTTAGCTAATGATCTTCCCGAGGAGCACACACAGCCGCAGAGGGAGAGGGAAGATGACAGTGTCCAAGCAGTGGTGGTAATGGCCAGTGCAATTAAGACCAGGCTGTCAGCTTCCTCTGACTGACCCTGTGGGCTGCAAGGCTGAGCTGGATGCATGTGCAAATTCAAGATGTTCAAAGAAACCTTAAGTCTGAGCTTGAAATTCCTTGAAATGCTTTAAATCTGTAGCAATCTGTTTGTTTTTTTTGGGGGGAGGGGTGTGTGTGTATCTGTGTTTATTTGGGAAGATGCTTCTTTACTTAAATCTGGGGGGTGTCTGTGAATTGCTTAGAGCATTTATGGAAGGGTAGCCCTGCCCTGAGGGAGGGCTCTGCCCAAGAGTGGGATTGTGACACCCATGGGCTTCACCAACAATTCCTCACCTGCTGCTGCTTCAGCTGTTGTGTCTAGAAGCTCCTGTTTAGCTGGTGGAGTGCATGTAGTGGAATGACAGAATGTGGTGGGTTGGAAGGGTCCTCCAAAGGGCCAACTCCTCTATGCCAAGCAGGGCCAGCACTCACCAGACCAAGTTGCCTAAAGCCTCAGCCAGACTGACCTTGAATGGCTCCAGGGATGGGGCCTCCACCCCCTCTCTGGGCAGCCTGTTCCAGGGATCCATCACACTCAGATTCCAGACCTTTTTCCTCCTGTCCAGCCTCACTCTGCCCTTTTCCAGCTTTAAACCACGACCCTTCATCCTACTGTTCCTTGCCCTTGGCAACAGTCTTCCCCATCCCTCTGACAGCCCCTTTTGGGGACTGGAAGGTCGCAGTAAGTAGTCTCCATATATCTGCAGAGTGCCCTCTTCTAATTACTGGCAAACCTCTGGGATCAGGATGTGGCATCCCAAGGTTTGTAGCCCAGCTAGCCAGGATTCACATGCCTTACTTGGCCAGAGTTTGCTCTGAAACGCAGAGGAACTCGCCTGCGTGAGGCGCGCAGGTCATGGTTTAGCGCTGGGGTGGGTAGTCGCACTTACTCGGCTCTCCTAGCCACGTGCAGCCTGATAAAGCAAACAGAGCCAGACTAAACCAAGTCGCGAGATAAATCCTTACGGTGCAAATTAACCGGGCGGTAAAGCGTGCTGTGCTCGGCTGCGCGTCCGTGAGGTGTTGGCTCTCGCTGAATGGAGCGGGGGCTGTGAATAACGTAGGGCACTGTCTGGATTTACTCTCTGTCTCGGGCTAGTGTTACGGGGATTTGAGGGAGAAGGTGCTTCCCATAGCTGAGTGAAATAACATGAACACTGGTTGGGACATCTGCAGTTGGGGATGTCCTGGTGGCTCTGTCTGAGGGATGTGAGCAGAGCCGGATGGGATGTGTGGTTGGGTCTGTAAATAAGTTAAATATGGTGGTAGTTTCCCCCCAGATATATGGACTTATTACTTTAGTTGTAATTAAGTGTATACTAAGCTTGGCTTGTACAGGAAAGGTTAGGGAAAGCTGGAGAGGGACTTTTTCCCAGGGATTCTGGTGCTAGGACAAGGGGGCTGGGCTCAAGCTAAAAGAGGGGAGAGGGAGGTGAGGGATGAGGCAGAAATCCCTCCCTGTGAGGGTGCTGAGGCCCTGGAACAGGTTGTTCAGGGAGGTTGTAGTGGCTCCATCATCTCTGTCAGTGTCCAAGACCAGGTTAGATGGTGCTGGTCCGGTGAGAGGTGTTGCTGCCCATGGCTGGGGGAGCTCTGAGCTCTCTCCCGACTCAGTTTGTGGTTTGATGATGATCTTGTGCTGTTTTCCAGCCTTATCCATCTTGGGGTTTCTCATACCTGTTAAATCACTTACTATGCCGTTTCTACCTGTGACAACAGCAGCTCAGGTGATGCCAAGGATGCCTCCTGTGTTTAGCTGGCTGTTGGCCCCTGTGGCTAGGCAGCTGTACCCATCACCATAAGGCATCATCACCTTAGTAACTACCCAGATGAGCCTGGTGTAGGAGTAAAGTGGACTTGGATATCCTTCACTGCTCTCTGCCATCTGTGTTTCTCCTAACATTTCATGGAATCACAGAGTGCTTAGGGTTAGAAGGGCATTTTAAAGGTTAACTGATCCATACTTGTCCATTTAAAATGCCACCAGATCTAGTAGCAGCTAATAGAGCCAACTAATAGTCAGAGGGGCTTACCAAGATGGTGGTAGTTGAGTCCCCACCCCTGGTTGTGTTTAAAAGTTGTGTAGATGTGATGTTGGGGGATCTGGTTTAGGGGTGACCTCATAGAGTAGGGTTGATGGTTGGACTGGATGATCCCAAGGGTCCTTTCCAATCTGAATGATTTGATGATACTGTGGTTCTCTTGTCTCAGCCTGTGTTTTAGTCTCTCTAGAGGCAATTTATTCTTCTACACTTGAAATTTGTCAGGAAACAGGGGATCTGGCTCCACTGTGGAGGGAATAAAGAGATTTAATTGGGTGGAGAAGACAAAGACCAGCCAAGTGACATTTCGTATGCAACAGCAGCGTCACCTTTTTTCCCCTCTGTAAATAATGAGTCCATCAACCTTGGGCAAACTTGTGAGGAGCTATAGACAACTTCAGCACTTAGCACAAAGGTTTCCTTGGGTAGGGCCAACAGCTGCCAGTTAAATAGAAGTTTTTCAGACTTTTTCCTCTTGTAAGTGACTGTCTCGGTCTCTCGAAACCCTGATGGATTGTGTAGCCATGGCTCTGCTGAAGCTGGGGGTGAAGCTTCTGTGGGTGGTGATGAGGGCAGGTTGCTGTGGGCATAATCTGGCTGCAGAATGCTCTATTCCCGTGCAGAATGCAGAGTTTACTCATTGTGCTTTGGGAGATAAATGGCTTGAGTGAGTGAAAGGCTGAGGGAGCTGAGTCTCTTGAGCTTGAGGGGTGACCCCATGAATGTTGATAAATATGGGAAGGGTGGGTGTCAGGAGGATGGAGCCAGGCTCTGCTCAGTCGCATCCAATGATAGGACAAGGGGCACTGGGTGTGAGCTGGAGCAGAGGAGGTTCCCCATCAATCTGAGAAGGAACTTCATGGTGAGGGTGCCAGAGCCTTGGAAGGGGCTGCCCAGTGGGGTTGTGGAGAATCCTTCTCTGGAGACATTTCAGACCCACCTGGCTGTGTTCCTGTGTGAGTGGATCAAGGGGATCCTGCTGTGGCAGGGGGGATTGGGCTGGATGGCCTTTCCAGGTCTCTCCCAATCTCTAACAGTCTGTGATTCTGTGGCTCTAATGACATGATGGCAGTTGCTTGTTTAAAGACCATGCTCTGCTCTTACTGAGAAACAAAAGCAGAATGGCCCTTATCAAGGAGGAGAGGATGATTCTTTGTTTTCAATGCTCTGAAGGTGTTAGTAGCCCCAAATAATGTATTTTTGGGGAGTTATTTACTGTCCCTGTCCTTCCAGGCTCTAGTACACGCAGTTTGAGCAACAAAGTCCCAGACTGCTGGGCAGTTGGCTGTGATTCAGCAGGTTTGGGTAGGGAGAGGTTTCTTGGACTTATTTTGGCAGGACCTGGACTCCTGTAAAGACTTCAACCTGCCCTTGGGTTGCTGTGGTTGGCTATGGTCTACTTTGCCCTTACTTTTCTATGACCTCATTAAGGAAACCAACCTGTTGTCTGTATAACTTCATATTTTACATCCTATATCTTTAGCAAAACCTTGTCTTGCTGGTTGTCCCTTGTTTGAAAGTAAGGTGGAGCCTAAACTAGTTTCAACCTGTTAGGCTGATAGAACCCTAAAAAAACCTCTTTAGCTATTGGACTTCTTGTATGATATTGAGCTGTGGGATCCCACTGCAGCTTCTCCATTGACTGAGTTGCTTTGGCTTTGTCTGCAGATGATCATCAGAGGTCTGACTATGGTGCTACTTTGAGAGGCAATGAGGCACAGTTTTCATTGCAATGAACTCTTACAGGGTTCAGCATTTTATTTGTTGTAGGTTTTTTTTCCCCCTCTCTCTGATAGGGCTCTCTTGAAAGATGTGACATGTCTGTACAGTTACCAAAGTGGAAAATTTCCCCTGCAAATGAGTCTTGGAGAAGTGATTAGAAATGAGCATTTTGAGTGATCTCCTGCTGCTGCTGCTCATCTCCCTGATGAGCCCTGCGATAGCACGAGCTCTCTTCATACCAGCCAAGACCTTTTCAGTGTTGGGAATTCTTTAACGATGTCTTCAACTTAATTGACAATCTTGGAGATGCACATGGAGCTGTTTGTTTGCTTACAAGATGAACTGTCCCATCTGTGGGGCTCATCCCCCATCACTCTTCCTGGGAGCTGCTCTTAGACTCAAAAGAAATGAAGAATAAGGCAATTTGTGTGCAGGACTGAGAACCTTCCAGGATGGTGCCTGTTAAGTAGAGCTGCTCTCACAGAGGGTGCTGAGGCTCTGGGACGGGTTGCCCAGGGAGATTGTGGCTGCTCCATCATCCCTGGCAGTGTTGAAGGCCAGGCTAGATGGGGCTCTGGGCAACCTGATCTGAAGAGAGATGTCCCTGCCCGTGGCAGGGGGTTGGCAATGGGTTGATGTGCAGAAAGATCAGGGTTAGCTCTGAGCTTCCTCCCAACGCAGTCTAATTTTCTTCAGCAGCACAGATTGCCACCAGCTTCAAAGGGGTTTTGTGTCCAGTCACCATAATCAAAAGTCTGGGATCTAAATTCACACTGGAAACTTGCAGATTCATAAGGGAGAGGAAAATACTGCTGCCTTGAACTTAAACCTGAAGCTGAGTGCTTGATAGTTGTGACTGTCTTGAATGCTGGTGCACATCTGTGTTTCCCTTTCTGCCCCTTAGAATGACAACAAATCAGAATCACAGGCTGGGTTGGGTTGAAGTGACCTTCAGAGCTCCTCCTGTACCACCCATGCAGGGTGCTACGCCATCCCCAACCAGGGCAGGTTGTCCATGGCCCCAAGGGCCAACCTGACCTTGGGATGGGGCTTCTCCCATCTCTCTGATCACAACTGTCGGTATTTCTTAAGGTTTGGTTTCTGTGGTGGCAAAGAAATCTCTAGTGGGATTTTTCTCTCTGATCCCACAGTCCTTTCCTCAGTCTGGATTAGGGAGACTGCCCTGACTTCAATGCTGAAGGTACTTCTCACTCCCTTTTCAGAGCTAATTGCCCAGGGAACTAACTTTTAGAGACTAAAACGAAAGCTGACCTGTGATGGGAAGGAGCTGGGATGCATCTTTATGCCCCTTCTTGATTAAAAACCACCCCGTGTTACCTAGAACAACCCATTTTCCTTCCCAAGGAGCCAGGTCTGTGGTCCCCTGAAGGACAGGAGTGAGAAATGCAGACAAGGGTTGGGATCTCCGGGTGGCCGCGTGACTCACTGTGCTATCGCAGCTCCAAGCAGCTCTTGACGGACAACTTGTCACGTAAGAATGTGGTTGTCAGAGCTCTGAAGAAACATCTTTTGATGACATAAATTGCAATGTGGGGCTGGAATGAAACCACGAGGACGTGATAATTTATTTAAATAAAATAGGGAGCCGCCTGGTGGGTTTATGGATCTTCCCTTTTATAATTAAACTGTCTGTTGGGCTGAAATGACTAATTTATCTGATTAATATGCTGGAGTGTGTTGATTATCAAATAATAGTTCCTGGTTTAGCCAGTCCCCTCTGTCCTTGAAACTCGCAGCGAAGAATTTCTGCCTTATCTGAATTTCACGTCTCTTCAGATGCATTTACTGGTGTCTGCGGCATCTTTGGGTCTGAGCCTCCACTGGTGGTTGCCACTGGCATCCTTTGGCATAAAGTCAGTAGTGATGTGCAGAGATGTGCCAATGGCATCCCGGCTTGGATCAGCAGGGCTGGGCATGTCAGTCTCTCTCTGTACTGGGGGCACTGGGGAGGTCTCCCCTCAAGTACTAGGAGCTGTTGGTCAGTCTGAGGAGAGAAGAGGGAGGATTTGCCTTTCTCTGTATTTTTGTAGGGGTTTTTTTTTTTGCCAGCTATCTTGGCAGTCCTCATCCATCACCCACCCAAAGGAGCCCCATCTTGGGGTACACTGTGACCCCTACAAGGCCCAGTATGTGGGTGATGAACCCCAAACATGGATTCCTAGCAATGGAAGGGTTGTCTTTGTGATTAGAAGTGTGTGACTGCCTGGGGCTGTGTTGGCTCCAGGCTTCATCTTAGGGCTGTGCTGTCTGGAGTTGTAACCTACCAGCCATTAATGAAATTCCCCCTTGGAAAGGACCACAAAGTCATTAACCAGCACGATTGATTGCATATGGATGTCGATCGATATGTTCTGTCAGTGAGCGTGGAAGCAGTCGGAGCTCGTCCCTACCCAGCAGACCCCCATCCTCTTGACTCACTTGTTTGTCTGGACTGACTCCTGTGTTTCTCTTGAGCTCCATCGCAGACACAGAGGAGTGGAAGGCTTGGTGAGGAGCAACACACCATCTTTAAGACTTGTCCTTGCTCTTTGCCTTTTGTGCCTTCAGTTTTGCTTTTCTTCTATCCCTTAATTATTTTTATAATTATTGAATTATAACAAGTTGTAATATTAACAGCAAATGATTTGAAGTGCTCTCTCCTCTGGGGTGAGACGAGCATCCCCATCCTCAGCTCTGCTGGCGCTGTGTGGGAGCCAGGGGCAAGGACATCAACTGGGGCAGGTTTCCTGTTCAGCTGATCCTTGCTGCTGGCTAACTGGGTTCTAATGATCCAATGACCCCAAACTCTCAAACAGTTCTTTTCACTTTCATTCTTCCCATCCCTGCTCTTGGGAATTTATTCCTAGGGCTCTGGGGATGTTTAGGAGCAGAAGGGACAGAGTTAAAGAGGAGACTCTCAAAGCATCAGGAATTTATCTGAAATTCTTTAATGGCTGAAATTGGACAAAAACCAGTGGGGGATGAAGAAATGATGGTGCTGGCTGGCTTACTGGGAAGGAGGAAGCCAACCCTGCCCAGGTATTGCCCTTCAAACAGGGTTTTCTGTTAGTAATCCTGGTTCTCCCAAATTCCTAATGACTGGACAAGGGGAAATGGCCTCAAGTTGCATCAGAGGATGTTTAGATTTTCTTAGGACGAAGTTCTTCACTGAGAGAGTGGTTGGACACTGGAACAGGCTGCCCAGGGAGGTAGTGGAGTCCCCATCCCTGGAGATGTGTTTAAAAACCAGGTAGCTAGAGCAATTGAAGCCATGGTCTAGGGTTTAGGGAGCTGCTGGGGTGAGGGCTGGACTTGATGATCCTGGAGGTCCTTTCCAGCCATGATGATTCTGAGTCTATGAACTGGAAGTCTTTCCAAATGACCAAGTGTTCCAGTGTCCTTGCTGGAAGGGCACTTCTGTGTTACTTCCCTCTTTCCTCCTTGGAGATGGATGCTAGTGGGCTGCAATAACACAGGTTACGCAGGTTCTCTGAATCATTGCTGAGAATAGCAGAAGTTTCCCCAAGGCCTCTGCTGGGTGGAGAAGGGATGTCTCAAGCCACAAACAAAATTACCAGATGTGAAGAAGATGGAAAACAGAACAAACTGATCCCTCTGAGCTCCTGCTGCTTCTCTTGGGTGGCTGCAGTTGCAGTGTGGCTGAGTGGGGTATATGGAGTGTATGGGGCCATGATGTTGGGATGGGGTGGTACTTGGGGCAGTTCTGCATGACTGTCCATCACACAGTGCGTCCCTGAGCAAGCTGCTGCCAAGCCTGTGCCACGTCAATAAATGCCTCCAGTGATGGTGACGTGTTGGTTCAATGCCATTGAGAAAAGGCACGTTGACAACTTCATCAGGGTTGACTTTCCTGTCCAGTATATGAGGCTGGGAAAGGACTGGCTGATCAAGTGATGGAGGACCTAAAAGTGACTGGGTAAGATGTGGCTCTTGCTGGTCCCCACAGAGGGCTGGCCTGGTTCTTGTGGGGGCCATCAGCGGTTGTTAAGATGTGATGTCTGAGCTGGGTGGAAGGGCTGCTGAGCCCAGTGGGGTTTTAAAGTGCTCTGTGGAACTAAAAATAGCCAAATGAGCACAGCCTTGCCTGAGCACACTGATCTGAGCTCTGTCCTCATCCCACCCAGCCCTGGTGCTCCTGGTCCACCCTGCAAGGCTTTGCTTTGGCTGGAGGAGCTCTGGAGAGCAGGCCCCTGAAGAGCAGCTGAGGGAGCTGGGGTTATTGAGTCTAGAGAAGAGGGGGCTGAGACGAGACCTTCTTACTCTCTACAGCTACCTCAAAGGAGGTGGTAGCCAAGCTGGTGCTGGTCTCTGCTCCCAAATTCCCAATGATAGGATGGGGGGAAATGGCCTCATGTTGCATCAGGGGAGGTTTAGATTGGGTCTTAGGAAGAAGTTGTTTCCTGAGAGAGTGGTTGGGCACTGGAAGAAGCTGCCCAGGGAGGTGGTGGAGTCCCTGTCCCTGTAGGTGTTTAAAAACTGAGTAGCTAGAGCCTTTGAGGCCATGTTCCAGGGGTTAGGGAACTGTTATGATGAGGGCTGGTCTTGCTGATCCTAGAGGTCCTTTCGAGCCATGATTATTCTATAAAGAGACTCCAGGGATCTTTAATCGTAAAGACAACATGAACCAGCCACATTGCAGGTTCTTCCCATCAATCCAAGCCTGGATTGCTGCTGTCCCTGCCTTGCTGGTGGCAATTCCCAGAGCATCTCTTTCCAACATGTTCCTTGTAGATTTGTTCCTGACTATTTCTTGAGCTTGGGAAAGCTGGGACCCACATTCTCAAATCACTTCCTTTTCCCTTACCATTTAAATTCCCATTTACACTTCCTGGAGACCTCTAAACCCAGCATCTTGTGCCACCAAGAAGTTACTCACAATTGCTTTGTGCTTCTAACTGAAAGCTGCTGTGGCTCAGCCCAGGGGATATTTTTATTTATAATTATACTTTCCCCATCTTTTTGTGTTTTAAGATGGGGCTGACACCAGAATGAATGAGTTTTGTACTGTTGCATCCCATTTTCCCTAGGAGCCAGCATCGTGCTGCTGTGTTGAATTTGCGAAAAGCTCTTGGCTCCTGTTAAAGTGATGGAGAGCAGTTTCACTGCTACTTGAGGCATCACTGGTGCTACAAAAATAGGTTATGAAAGTGCCATTTTATAATGACTGGAAGCCTGTTTCTCTAAAGTCATCTTGGCAATGAAGGTAGGGCTGTATCAGATAAAAATAATTACGGGTTTTTAAATGTAAATCTTTCCAGCTTTATGCTCCATGGGTCGGAGTCTCCCAAGGGCTCCCATTTTCCAAACACAACCTTAGTGTTGATGGAGCTACAGCACAGGGCTAACCTTTACCTGGCAGCTCTTCAGACTGAGATCTGGGGTTGTCACAGCAATAGCTCGTTTGCAAGGCAAGAACAAAGAGCTTAATGAGCTCTCAACAATTCCCAATTTAATTAAACTGCCAGCCTTCCTCTCCAGGAAAGGGACGTTGAGGGCTCCTTTCAGCAGAAGACACCAAATGATGCTGTCAAAATCTCTTGCTCTTGCCACCTTGTGCAGTCAGGTAGCCATTGTGACCCTATTAGCTAATTGGGTGTGATGGGTGGTGTCTCATGGAGCTTGGATAGGGTTTCACCACAGTTCACTGTGATGGGCAGTATTTCTACTCTATTGATCCTTGGTTGATTAAAGGAATTAAAAAGGGAACATGAGCACCCACGATGTTGGAGAGAAAAGACTGCTTAAAGAATAATGTACTGCAGGGGGTTGGAACTAGATGGTCTGGAAGGTCCCATCCAATCCAGGAGAGGCTAAGGAAGCTGGGGGTGTTTATCCTGGAGAAGAAGAGATGCAAGGGGCACCTTCTCCCTCTCTCCAACCCCCTGAAGGGAGGTTGTAGTTAGGCAGGGGTCAGGCTCTTCTCCCAGGCAACCAGCACCAGGATGAGAGGACAGGGACTGAAGCTGCCAGGGGAGGGTTAGGTTGGATATTAGGAAGCCCTTCCTGATGGAAAGGGTGATCAGAGCCTGGACTGGA
>JAOXOE010030329.1:0-13231 GCA_028565055.1 Phoeniculus purpureus | reverse complement strand
GAATCACAGAACATCAAGGATTGGAAGGGACCTTGAAAGGTCATCTAGTCCAATACCCCTGCCAGAGCAGGACCACCCAGACCAAGTGGCACAGGAACATATCCAGGTGGGTTTTCAATGTCTCCAGAGAAGGAGACTCCACAACCCCCTGGGCAGCCCCTTCCAGTGCTCTGTCACTCTCACTGTGAAAAAATTCCTTCTCATATTGATGTGGAACCTCCTATGTTCCAGCTCGCACCCGTTGCCTCTTGTCCTATTATTAGATGCATTTACCCAACTACTGGTGTGAGCTCATTAAAGATTATATTCATAGCCCCCAAAGATAATAGAATATGAGGCAATAGTGAAAATGACACAATAATTAATGTAACATGAGGTGGGTGCTGTGTTAAATATCCAGTGGAAAAAAAGTACTGCCGATGATGGCCAGGTGTACTAAAATGATAGATGTGTAACTTAACATGCAGCAATCCAGCTTTACAATGACAAGGAAAGCTTTGCGTTGCTTGACCCTTTTAAGGGGCAGCTATTCACCAGCAACTGGGAAATAAGGAAATCCAAACAGAGTAGCGGGACAATGGAGGTGCTTCAAGCCCCATGGATCTTTTCAGGCAGACAATAAATCAGGTTTGGATTTCCACTCATCAGCAGTTTGTTTTGATATTCTGTGCATGTGTCACATACATGTGAAAAATTTGCCATTGTTGAATTAGCAGAAAAAGACCAACATTTATATATTTAGATGGCAAAGGTTTCCATCAACATAAAATAGTTGATTTTTCATTGTTACAATACATGCAGCACCAAGATGTCATATTATGTCTGCTATCGATTTCCCTGATGCCTTTTTCAAAACTGATGATTACAGCTCTATCTTCTCTCTTTTGTAAATGTTAGTGCCTCCTAGAGAGATCTAGAGCCCTTGTATTTATGTTTCTGTCTTCGCATACTCTTCTTACTTGTGTTTCTTTTCCAAAACTGCAACATTGCAGAATTTCTAGAGATCTGGCACATAAATGTATTTCCAGGACAGCAAGCCAACTAACCTTTTCCTGTGTGAGTCAAAAGAAAGTCTGGACTTTTACAATAGGAAAAGAAAAGGGAAGAAACTCTTGCTCTCAAAAAAATCCCTTAGGGTTCCCTACTATAAAGAATGTAATTCAGCTGCCCAGATTATTTCAACTGTTATATAAAACACAAAATGTTTCCAGATAGGCTCTCAACATATTTTTGCATAGAAAACTCTCCTGAGAGAGTGTACTCTGTGTAGGGGGAATGCGCTATTCTGTGTAAAGGACCTAGAAACCCTTTAGCTGTGTTACACAGAGCACAGTGGGTTTCACAGGAAGAGAGCTGCCTCACAGTGGGAGATGTACCTGATATTTCCAATACCAAACCTGGCCATTTCTCGTGGTGAAGGTGCAATTTGCTTTGCTTTAGCTTGTTGAGAGGGAAAAGATAAGAAATGAAACGACCTATTAGTTCTATAAATTCATCTACTAGCTCTGGTTTTCTCCAGGCCATTGATCTTTTGAACTCCAGTCAGTTTAAGATGAAAGGGTGCATCCTTCAAGCCTTTTGCTGTAAAATATTGTTAAAGGAAATCACAGCTTGAAAACACCTATTTGCAACTAAATAAATTTATTTTTATAGAATAATCAAGTGGTTTGGGTTGGAAGGGAGCTTAAAGATAATCTAGTTTCAGACCCCCTGCCATGGGTAGAGCCATGTTCCACTAGACCAGGTTGCTCAGAGCCTTGTATACCCTGGCCTTGAACACTTTCATAGAATCACAGAACATTAGGGATTGGAAGGGACCTCGAAAGATCGTCTAGTCCAGTGCCCCTGCCACAGCAGGATCACCTAGACCAAGTCGCACAGGAACATGGCCAGGTGAGTTTGAAACATCTCCAGAGAAGGAGACTCCACAACCCTCCTGGGCAGCCCCTTCCAATGCTCTGTCACCCTCACCATGAAGTTGTTCCTTCTCATAGTTATGTGGAACCTCCTGTGCTCCAGCTCACACCCGTTGCCCCTTGTCCTATCACTTTCAGGGAGAGGGCATCCACAGCTTCTCTGAGCAACCTGTTCCAGTGCCTCACCATTCTCACAGCGAAGAATTTCCTCCCAAGGTCTAATCTAAATCTACTCTCCTTTGGTTTAAAACTGTTACCTGTCAGAACAGGAGAATTATAATAGGATCCTCATTGTCTTCATGGAAGATAGCAGCGAGGTCTGCATGTTACTAGGCACAGCAGGAGAGTTCTGAAAAAGCACACTTTTTTGTATGTGTCTGCCTTTGAAGACAAAGCCAAACAAAATCTGAATTGTTCCAAATACGGAAGACACTAAAAGTGGGTCAGTTGATGATTGTTAAGGCCTGGTGTATATAGGGTGTGGATGAGAAGGAAACAGCACACAAGGAAAAGTCAGTGCTAGGAGCCGAGACTCAAACCACAGCAGCCCTTAGAAACAAGTGTTCTTGCCTGTCAGCTCCTGTCTGTCAGGGGATGGCTGCAGGTATTTTTCAGATATTTTAGTGTGAGTTTCTCAAGCTGCTAATTTTAAGGATCCTTGATTATCATTCTGATGTGGCATTTGAACAGAGAAGAGCTGTTTGTTGCTGTTAAATAATCAACATATAATTCACTTATTGCAGCATGTGCTCATACAGACAGGATCTTATCAGGCAGAATGAGAAATGCTGCTGTTTGGGATACTTGGTTATGCCTCTTGGCTATTCTAATACAAATGGCTTCTGGACTGTATTTTGGAATGAGGCTATCAAAGCTTAGATCTCCCTGCCCACACACAGTTTTCTTTAGCAGACAGATGCTTGTACCTGATTACCTTAGCTGGTGACAGCACTGTGCTCTTGTTTCCAAGGTTGTCTGTCTGTCCTGGTATTAGATAACTTTAGCTTTCTTCGCAAAACTCAGATCTCTGGGGATATGATTAACACAGTCAAACATTTTGTTCCTTTAGGTGACAGATGAAGGGTGACTTTACTAGAACAGGCCAGAATCTTGTGTATCTCAGGCACGCATCTGTCTTTCATTGTGCCATGGAAAGACAAAACGTGATGGAAATTCATGCTTGAATTCCAGGTCACATATCTGCTAATTTCTAAACATAAGGGCATTTAAAGGACCATCTTTTGGATGACAGGGTCACCACAAGCAGAGTTCCCAGGTCAGAGGAGGAGAGGCAGAACAGTCAATGAATACTGCTTTGACTTCCTCCCTTCTTGGTGGCATCTTGTGGAAATTAATGGATTCAGCCTTGTTTACAATCACACATCCTAGAACTGATAAAGGTGACTTGTGATAGACACTTGCCTCATCTTATCTCAAATGTCTCTTTGAAAAGCTCCAAGAAGCCCAAGTGCAAAGGAACAATTTTCTGTCTTAGATCAAACTTCCATAGCATCTGAAAACTTAGCAGGATCTGATGGCTGGATGTTATTTCTGTTCCCTCCCCTGCTGTCTGCCTTCTAGATTATTTTTAATCTCAATGTTCTGATTTCTTCTCATTTTGCTGGTGCAAAACTGCTCAATATCCAGCAAGAGGAAGGTTCTCATTGTTTTCAGTAGCCTTTGGATAATGCCATCCACTTCACTTAAATGTTGGGTCTGTCTCTGCACAGTTAGGGGGTTTTATAGTCTCCAATGCCAGTCCTTATCTAGTTTTTCTGAGTCCATTTAACTCCATGGATATGAAAGGTCTCAGCTCTTCACCCAAATATGATTTGCATCTACTACTGGCCAATAAACAAATACTTGATGTAGCAAGGAAGAGAAAAAGGACTTTGTAGTCTAATGCTTAACTTCTGAAACAAGAGGAAATGTCTTCAACCTGTGATCCATTTAGGTTGCATAAGCTATGAATGAGGTATTGTTAGATGTGTATTAAATATACATGTATATATTAAATATTTAACTTGATCTTTGTTCAGTTTGCCTTTCTTGTAATTCCTTTTGGGTATTCATAGAAAACTAACCTGATTTTTGTGCTGCTTGCCAGTAGTGACCTCAAATTTTCTGTTTGTGTTAGTAATATCAATTACCTGCACACATGAATCATGGTGAACTTTGTCACTACTTTGGAGGAGAACTTCTTGGACTACATCCACAACACTTTTTGCCGTGAAAATGCTTGCTATTGCTTGAAATATTCTGTGCGAGCGTTTACTGTTTCATGCATAGATAACTCTGGAGGTCCTTAATTCTCTTCAGTATATAAGCTTAAGCATGCAACTGGCTCTAGGAACTTAGGCAGCAATGATAAAAGAACTCCAGAGAAATGCTATTAGCAAATACAGGACTAACTGCAACCTGAAATGTTTTTCACAAGTCACTGGAATTCCCAAGTTTGCTGCAGACCACAAGTATATTTTAAACCTTAGATTAGTGTATACCCACAGTATGTCTCCTACAGCTGTGAACTGCTACTCTTTGTTTAGGACTGGGCAAACCTCCAGTGACTATGTTCTTACAAGGAATGCATTTTCCAGTGTTTTGATTTAATGACTATTATTCAAGCTGAAGTCAGTTCCTTTCTCACACTATTTTAGGCTGTGTGTGGTAAACCTTTTTGCCGCTGTTTTCCTCCAAAAATTCTGGTATTTTCTTTCTGCTGAAATGAACACGAATTATAGCAAGTTCTGTATCTTGTGAAATAAATGCTGGTTATCTTCATGATGAATAAATCCTGGATTTAAATGAAGCTTGGTATTTCTGCTGGCCTAATAACCCTCCTTTTTTTGTTGCTGCTGTTCAATGCAGTAGTGTCAGGAAGTTCCTGTTATGGTTTTGGTGATGTACAAACAGAGAACAAAAGGTCCCTGTCATGAAGGCTGAAAGTTTAGACATTTCTATTGATTGAATAAATATTGGACATTTGTCATTTCTTGCCAGAAAGCAATACTTAAGGCAGCTGTCACCTGTACAGATAAACTGAGTTCTGAAGAGCAAAGTACAGAGAAAGGCTTGCTCTAATGGAAGGAACATGGGGAAAGTGACATGGAAAGTATGTGACTGAAACATTCTTCCTCTCTGTCTCCCTTTGTGTTCATTTCAGCATGAAACTTTATTAATCAGACTTTGAACAGAGCTCTGGTGCATGTTTTCCAGCATTTACTCTGTCCTTGTGTGCCTCTGAGATAATTTCACATCCTTGCTGTCAGGGTGGGAAGTGGACACTGCCAGGCTGCAGCCTTTGTGCTGCAGGAATCTCCTTCTCTGGAGACATTTAAAACCCGCCTGGATATGTTCCTGAGCAACTTGGTCTAGGGGATCCTGCTGTGGCAGGGGGATTGAACTAGATGATCTTTCAAGGTCCCTTCCAATCCCTAATGTTTCTGTGATTCTGTGACTCTATGACTCTCAGACCATCCTGTCTTTCTTGCTTGCATCCAGGACGTTATCCAAAGCCTATCTTGTCTATTGAGAGACCCTTCAGAAAAGCGTTTGCCTAAGATCTACCACTGCATTACTCAAGACATACATGCTACTCTTTCAGGCATTTTAGTCCTTTTAGAGTGGGTTGAAATTTCCATTTAATTTAAAATTAATATAATGGGAAAATTTATTTTTTATAACTGTATGGGGGAAAGTTGGAGGTTTATTTCCATTTTAAAGTGAAAATATCTCTTACAATGTTTATTTTTAGGTCTTTCTTTACACGTGCTTTTCTTTGGTGAGCTTAGTTACACTGCAGGCTAATTTTATCTTTAAAATCTAAAATTTCTTAAAGGAAGGAGTATAGTTAAGAAAACATACCAGGGAAAATAAGACGTTAGTCTCATCTGAAAGGAGAACAAAACTAATTATTAAATAACTACAATTTTGAAAATATATCTTTGACCATTTCTCCTCTCCATTCAGTGACAGCAGCTCTGCTAAAATGTATCTAATTAACACCCAGAAGATAGCAATTATCTTATATAATTATGATGAGCTTGTTTGTTCTTTAATTGACAGCTTAAGCAATGTTTTATGATGTTTATTTGACCTTGACGCTAATCTGCACCCTGCTACTGTGAGCTGCCAAATGCATGGCTGTTTGGATTTCCATCTCCTCCACTTGTACTCACCACTTGTTATCGTCATTGTCATTCCACGGTGTGATGTGTCCTGCACAGTCTCTCTGTGACTGCCACAGTGTCACTCTGATCCTTCACAATTGCTGGGAGGTTGCACCCAATTGTTGCCCCTCTGCTGCCTGTCCATCTCTGTCTGTGCGTAAGCAGCATTAAATAGCTGACTGTAGGATCCACTAAATAAAATACACCCTATGTTTTGGAACCAGGTAATATGTTTGTGGTTAGAAAACAAAACACTGAATGTATCTGATAGTTTTACAAGTAGCTGATACGTGTTTTACAAAAGACCCCTAATCCTCTTTCTATAAAAAAACACTGGATAGTTCAATAACCAAATGTCTTTGCAGGTAGAACAGATGTGTTTGGTTTGATGCATCCTGATTACTTTGAGAGGATTTTAATTTAATCACGAAGTTAGAATAAAATTTCTTTGCTATCCTGTGAATAATGAAGTCCTGTCTGTTGGTACCTGGCTGCCATAATGATTTTTACAGTATTATGGAATGATGCTCTACCTGCCGCCTGTCCTGTTTATTCATGGATGTCATGGATAAAATTTCAAATAAATTTTCAGAATAGACTTTTCCCTTTGCTAGAGAGGGGCAGACCTAATTGGATGGGCATCATGGGGAAAAAAATACTGGAAAGACAAGCACCTGCCTCAGATATTCAGGGGTGACTAAGGAGGTCATGGGTTTCAAGCCCAGTCTAACCAAATCACCTAATCTGTGACTTGATTGTTTTTTCACCGGCAAAGTGGGGTTAAGCATGGCTATTTCCCACCCTCTTTTTCTACATGTTTTTTTTGGAGGTAAAACACTTCTTGCTGTGTGCATTTTACTGCACTGAATCTTTAATTTTTAAGATATTGCCACATTCTAATTAAAAGACACTTCTGCAATTTTGTTTCTCCTGCAGACAAGTTAGGAAAAAAAAATCCATGTAAAGACTGAACTTGTGTGGGTATCCAAACTGGATTTACAGTGCTGGTGTATTGTTTAACGTCTGCAAACAGAGAATCTTTAAACAGCTGACTAGCTGACTCTTCCTGGCATAGTGGTTCTTAAAGATAAAGGTCGTCTCATTCCTTCATTTGAAATACAGCTCTGTTACTATTTAGAGCAATCATTTTCCTTATGGAAAGGAGAAAGGAGCTACCGCCTCCTGAATTCTTTGAAGTCTTTATTCAGAAGGCTCTGCTTGTTTGGATTTTTCTCCTGTTAGGGAATCAACCATTTCGTAGTCACCAGCTTTGAAAGCAACTTGAGTCTACAAATTCTCAGTTCTCATTTTTCATCCTCATTTTTCATCACGAGTGTTCTGACTGTTCACAAGCTCCTGGAATGTTGGTTCTACTGTGACGTACAATAACTTGGCACCATGGTAGCAAAATCAGCTCCTGTAGCTCAAATAATGTGAAGGTTATAAAGCAATCAGGGAATAGCTAATGAATAAAGCTGTCATTCCCCCATGTTGTTGACTATCCTTGTCCTTGGAGGTTCAAAATGAGGGGGTAGCTGAAATGTGGGAATCTATGTAATCCTGCCTTGTACCTGGTGTACACACAAACCAATTTTAAGTTCATTAAGTGAGGAAGAAAGAGGAAACACTTCTAAAATAAGGTTTTGTCTGGTATTTCTGGATTTCAGGGATTCCATTAGAGAGGGCAACAGTCTGGGAACAGCTTTTCTTTTTCATGTTGTCCTTTTCACTTCAAGGCAGCATTAGAAAGTGCATTGGTGCATAAGACTTAGTAATTACTATTATTATTTGTTGAGCATTGTCTTATGCGGCACTGAGAACATTGGGTTTCTGTCCTACATGGATCATTAATTTGGGTATGTAAGATTTTTCAAACAGTCAGTGTCCTTGATGATTAGAGGGGCATTTTAACAAAGTGCCGCATTTTTACTTGGCATTGTTTTCTAAATGAAGAAACCAAGCTTCAAGTTAGCTGTAGTAGTCTTCTGGTTTGAGGATGAGATAGTGTGTCAAACCACTTAACTAGGTCCTCTCTCAGCCTATTGAAAAACCTTCTCCATGGGCTATCACAATTTTAGGTCCACAAGGACAGTGCAGAACTTTCCAGTTTAAGAAATTTGGCAGTATTACCAAACCAAATTCTGGTCTTCTCTCAGTCTTCTCCTCTCCAGGCTAAACAATCCCAGCTCTCTCAACCTTTCGCCACAAGAGAGATGCTCCAGGCCCACAGTCATCTTCAGTGACCTCCACTGGGGTCTCTCCTGTAGTTCCCTGTCCCTCTTGAACTGGAGAGCCCAGAACTGGATATAGTATCATGATGCAGCCTCACCAGGGCAGAGTAGAATGGGAGGACAACCTCTGTAGACCTACTGGCCACACTTCTTTATGCACCTCAAAATACCACTGGCCTTCTTGGCAACAAGGGCACACTATTGGCTCATGGTGAGTTTACTATCTCCCAGGACACCAAGGTCTTTCTCTTCAGGGCTACATATGTACATACATGTATATATATATATATACACACAGTGTAAAATCAACTGTTCAGGTTTGGATTTGGCAGGAGGGGAGTTTTTCATGTATTAGTTTTATTTCTTGGTGAGAAGGATTCTGTAGAAGGAAATCTCCAAGTTAAATCAAGGCAGATTTGTGCATCTATTACTGGTACATTAGATAACAAAGGTCTAGAGATCTATCCAGCAGATTCATAGTAAGAAATGCCCTGAAGAGACCTTATAGTGTTATCTGAAGAGACCTTATAGTGTTATCTGACCTTTAAAGTAAACTAGAATTTGTCAGATGCCATAGGGACACATTATAGGCTTTTTGACTTAGAATTCATAGGGTAACTATTGATAGAATTAATAAAGAATAATTTTTCAGAAAAAGTGAACATATGGCTTGTTATTACTGCCACATTCAGAACATTATCTAAATAACTCCAGAATACCAGCAGTATGTTCTCAAGTATCTAGTACATTAGAGCATGACTTCTTAAATACTTTGAGACTCTGTATGTTCCACAGTTATATCTATGTTCTGACTTTTAATCCCATTAAAATCCTTTACATTTAGAATTTTAGAAAGGTGCTTTAAAAATTGTAAGTGGGATTGAGATGACATTGCAAATTCTTAGCTTGGGAACATTTTTCAGACATTGGAAAATTAATTAGTTTCAGTCCAAATATCCACAAGTCTTTTTCTCCTTTTGTTTTTTTTTTTTCTTGTGGTCTTGGCTCTCCTGTCACTTAATTAGTGTTATTCTTTTTCAGTATAATTTTGTACTAATTTACTTGTGCTCCTTCAAATACTCATGAGTTGAGTAAATAGGTGCAGTGGGATGAGCTGAGAAAACGTAGGACTTGCAAAATTTGTCCCAGTCACAGGAACAAATATCACAGCTTTCCTCCCTGGGATCCTAGTGATCAGACCACTCCTAGCTAAAGACAATTTAAATTGCATTCAGAGACCAAGTGGAATAGCATGTACTGGGCTGCTTCTCCCACCAGGTTGCCATGTACCTCTGCAGAAGGAGAGAAGCTGGAACCAAGTGTACTGGGAAGAAGACTCAGAGCACTGGTAATTTAAATGTCTTGCTCATCTAATTTGGCTGTCAGACATCTTATTCCTCTCCCTTTGATTGATGTCGCTGTTCAAACACCCTAAGAACTGGGACTTTTCTCAGCAGGGGTTTATACTGTGCATTGCATGAGGGACCCTGAACTTGCTTGTGGCCTCCTATGTTTCTGAGAATGAAGTAATAATATAATAGATTCATCTGCTGAAGCAACATTTTTTTAAGCCTGTATCTAACAAATGTGTTGACTATGAAGAGTTGCTCCAAGTTAGCATACGTGAGCAGGTTGGCCTATGCACTCAGAGGAAGAAGGAGAAACTGGCTATTTGGAAGCACGAAAGTAGAGGCTGCCTTTATTCAGAAAAAAACCCCAAAACCAAAAATAAAATATAGAAAAAAACCTCCACAAACATTAAAGCAGACCCCTGTGGACTCCATACTGTGCATCATAGCTCTTTGCTGAGCCCTACTCTGCAGAGATTTCTGGCTCCTTGCTGCATTCTGCTCTCTTGCTGTCTTGCTATTAAAATTCTCCTTAGGAGACAGCCTCGTGTATTTACTTGGCTGCCTTTGCTTTTTTATTTCCTATTTCTTTTTCTTTCTTGATGAGTCATTCTACCAGCTTATACCCTATCATCAGATAGACCAGACAATGAAGTCACCGGAGTTGCCTGAGAGCAAAATTGGCCCCATTATCCACAACCACTGTGTCTGCCTTGTCACTGATAATACACCACTCAGGAGCTGGCCTCATAAGGGTGATGGAAAATCACCAGGGACAAGAAACCTCCTACCCAAACAAAAATATTTGTTGAAGTTTTTCAGTGTGTGTGTTTTAAATTTGGTGAGATGCTTCCAGCTGAAAACAGGAAATCACACACAAATAAAACTGCTGTTATATTTTGTCAATGTAGGAGGGAGAGTAAATGATCTGATGGTGTCCCTTTGCTTGTATGCGCCAGCTTTAGCCTTCCGAAATTAGCAAAGACATTGTTCCTTAGCCAAACTGGACATCTATAAATCCATGGGCCCACAAGTGCTGAGAGGACTGGCAGATGTTATTGCCAGGCCGCTCTCCATCACCTTTGTAAGGTCACAAGGAAAAGGAGAGGTGCTTGAGGACTGAAGAAAGGCCAATGTCACTCCAGTTTTTAAAAAGGTCAAAAATGATGACCCAGGGAACTACAGGCTAGTCAGTCTCACCTCTGTCCCTGAAAAGGAGATGGAGCAAATTGTTCCATCATGCAAAACGCAAAGCTGAGAGGAGTGGCTGACACACCAGAGGGCTGTGCTGCCATCCAGTTTGACCTGGACATGCTGGAGAGCTGGGCAGAAAGGAATCTAGTGAGGTTCAACAAGAGCAAATGTAGGGTCCTACGCCTGGGGAGGAAAAACCCTATGCATCAGTATAGGTTAGGGGTAGACCTGTTGGAGAGTAGCCTTGAAGAGGAAGATCTTGGAGGCCTTGCAGACAGAAAGCTGACGAGTGTGGCCAGTAGGTCTAGAGAGGTCATCCTCCCCATCTACTCTGCCCTGGTGAGGCCTCATCAGGATACTATGTCCAGTTTTGGACTCCCCAATTCAATAGAGACAGAGAACTACAGGAGAGAGCTCAGTGGAGGGCAGTGAAGATGACTGTGAGCCTGGAGCATCTCTCTTGTGGTGCAAGGTTGAGAGAGCTGGGACTCTCTTGCCTGAAGTGGAGAAGACTAAGAGGAGGCCTTATTAATCTCTAAAAGTGTCTGAAGGTGGCCAGACTGTTTTGAGTTGTGCCCAGGGACAGGACAAGGAGAAACTTCTTTACTGTGCAAGTCAGAAAGTCCTGGTAGAGAGGTTGTGGAGTCTCCTTCTCTGCAGATATTCAAATCCCTCCTGGGTGCAGCTCTGTGCAGTGTACTCTGGGCAGTCTTGTTTTGGGGTTGGGCTTGATCTCTTGAGGTCCCTTTCAACTCCAGTAATTTTGTGATTCAATGGTTAACTCAGTACAGAAAGCAAAGCTGAAATACCATTTCTGGTGAAACACAGGTGCTTTATTCCAGAAACCATATTTCCTGCTCAAATATGAGAAGGAAAACAAAGCAAAGATGAGGGAAGTGACTTTTCAGAATTATATGGTAGGTAGGAAAAGTAGTAGGTTTTTCTGATTCCTAGATAGATGTTCTTCCTGCTTAACCACAGTACCCTTGAAGGCAGACTCGTGGCCCTGGTTGTGCTGAGAGCTTCTGGTCTGCTCAGTTGAAAATACAAATTGAAATAACAAAGTGCAGCTGCTCTTTTGGGATCTATAGTAATCTGATGAGGAATTCCATAATAACTGCTAATATTAAACCTTTTACAAGTCTAACTACTTGCATCAATAAAGGACAGAAGAAAAGCAGAACAGGAAAGAAAGAAAATGTTGCAGACCCATGGTCTCCGTAACATCCTCACTTTTAGTATTTTTAACAAGAGGAAAATGTTTTTATTGCTTAGCTAGCCTGTTCCAAGAGATGTGCCTAGCAGTGCGCTTTGGAGAGGCTGAAAGGGCTGAGTTTCATCATCTGCGTCAAAACTGGTGCACTGGCATTAATTTATTATTTTGATTGCCCACTGTACCAAACACAGCTGAGCCCCTCGCTTCTGTGCACTGCCTGAACATAGTATATACGGCTCATTTCTGTTCCTGCTGGATCTCCTGTCCAGGAAACCTTAGTGCATCTCTGAAGGTGACTAAAATACACTAAGAACAAGGAGAATCAGAGCTACAGTGTGCTGCTTGCTTATCCTGCTTTTCATGTCATGTCTGCAGGGACCCCAGAGACAGTCTCGCTAATACTGAGCCGGTGTCAGTTCAATTCTCCCTCAGAAGGAAGAGCCTTATGTTTGCAAACTCACCCCAGGATTGCAGTCCAGAAGGTGACTCGTTTCAGCTGTATGTTAAAATCGTCTTGCACTGTTTTTTCCAGCCTGATTCTTTCTTACCGACCGTCTGGCTCTGCCTTCCTTGCCTTGACTATTTTGCCATGATTCTTGCTTACACTGCTTGTCACGCTGATGGAAGTTTAGGTCTGTGTGGGGTTTTTTTTCCCTTTTTTTTTTCCTTTTCTCTCTTTCCATTTTTTTTTTCTCCTCTTATTTTCCCAGTGTCGCATTTAGGATGGAGGCTGAAAATATTGAACAAACTGCTGATGTCCCCAAGATTCAAATGTGTGAAAAAGACTCGTAAATGAGTCTAGCACACTCCGAAACATTCTTAACATCTGTTCAAGCAGGAGTACCAACTCCCTTTCTCAGAAAGCACAATTTGTCCTTGTTATTTAAAACTTCATATTTCTTTGGATTTGAATAATATCGCAGTGAAGCTATGGAAAATAAACTCTCTGATTATGGATGGAGCATTTGTAATGGGAGGTGTGGTGTGGATAATACAGAATCACAGAGTTTTCAGAGTGGAACACCTTCTTTATGAGGAAAGGCTGAGGGAACTGAGGCTCTTTAGCTTGGAGGAAAAAAGAGACTGAGGGGTGACCTCATTAATGTGTATAAATATGTGAAGGGTGGGTGTCAGGAGGATGGAGCCAGGCTCTGCT
>JAOXOE010030328.1:0-13232 GCA_028565055.1 Phoeniculus purpureus | reverse complement strand
CTGCCCTGGGCAGTCCATTCCAGGCTCTGATCACCCTTTCTGTGAGGAAGGGCTTCCTAACATCCAACCTAACCCTCTTCAGCTTCAGACCCTGCCCTCTTGTCCTAGCACTGGTTGCCTGAGAGAAGAGCCCAACCCCCATCTGATTACAACCTCCCTTTAGGGAGCTGTAGAGAGGAAGAAGGTCCCCCCGAGCCTCCTTTTCTCCAGGCTAAACATCCCCATCTCCCTCAGCCTCTCCTCATCAGACTTTCTCTCCAGTCCCTTCCCCAACCTCGTTGCTTCTCTGGACCAGCCCCTCAATCTCTTTCTTCAAGTGAGGGGCCCAACAAGTGCAAGTCTTGATCTTTAGCTGCTGTGAGATGTCTCCCAGTGTCTTGCCGGGGTGGGGGGCCGGTTTACTAAGATGCCTTTTTATTGGTCCAATAGTGAAAACACATTGATCCAACCCTCATAATTGGCTGTGGCAGTCCCTAACTGCAAGACACTTCTGAAGGGCCCTGGTGTAGGCATAAGGACAGATGTCAAGGAGTTTGGCTTCCACTGTATTTACTTAAACAGCATCTTGAAGACAGCAGTGGAGCTGCACTGAACAGACTTTCCTGTGTATCCAGCCCTACGTGCATTAAGAATCAGAAGTCCAGGGGGACTGAAGGCTTTCTGCTTTATCTTGAAAGGCTTTTTTTTCATGTTGCAGTATAAGGAGCAACTGGATGATTCCTTTAGCCATATGGTTTAATGTTAGGCAGTCCTTTGAGAAGATCCCATCCAACTTGAGATGTTCTGTGATGCTCTTCTACGCTTGTAATTGAACTATTTATACCAAGGAGTAAGGGGACTAGCTGTAGTGTTGCTCATTCTTCCTATTTTGTGCTAAAAACTGGTAGCTAATAATTTTGTTGTGTGAGCAGAGCTGATCTTCAGTTGTCCTGGACACAGCTCTGGTTAGTCCAGGTTGGAGTCCAGTAGAAAACGGTCATGGCCCCAAATCTTTAACTGTAATTTGCAATAAATAAATAATGGATGAATATGTCAGTCACAAGTTCCAGTACCTTTGGCTCTGGGAGTACCTTTAATGTTACCTCTGTAATATCTCTATTTATCATAGAATCATAGAATTATTTAGGCTGGAAGGGGCCTTGAAGATCATCCAGTCCCAGCCTCCTGCCATGGGCAGGGATGCCTCTCACCAGACCAGGGTGCCCAGAGCCACATCCAACCTGGCCTTGAACCCTTGCAGGGATGCAGCAACCACAACCTCCTTGGGTAACCCATTCCAATGCTTCACCACTCTCATGGTGACGAACTTCTTTCTCAGATCCAATCTAAATTTCCCCTCTTTCAGTTTCAGGCTGTTGCCCCTTGTCCTAACACTACACGCCCTTGCAGAAAGCCCTCTTCCAGCTTTGCTGCAGCCCCCTTCAGGTACCGGAAGGCCATTATTATGTAGTCCTGGAGCTTTCTCTTCTCCAGGCGGAACAACCCCAGCTCACAAGCTGCAAAAGCCAGGCCAGGCCATAAGCAGTTAATAGCACAAGAAGAGTTGTTGGTATTGAGACTATCAGTCTCTGGGCACTGACATTGATGTTAGTGTGGCTTGACAGGGAGCTTTTATAGTCAATCTGTTGAGGTACAAAGGGCCATGTTTCAGAAACTGTCATTAGTGGTGTCTCTGTTTTGTAAGAGCAGCATGTCCTTTATTGTCTTATAATGGAATTCTCCATAACAGATGAGACAGAGTGGAAGTTGAAAATGTTATCAGAAGAGAAAAAATAGGTTAAAGTGCTTTTAGAGCTGTTAAGCTTATTTTTTTTTTTTTTCAAATTAGTATTTCTTCTTAAAAAAAGAAAATCCAAACAGTAGTTCCCTCACTCTGTTTAATTCACCTTTTCTATGATCTGATTTTTATGGTCTGACGTCACATTGCTTTACAACGGGATCTAGCAAAGCAATTACCTGTTAATTTGAGTAATGCAGCCAGAACCTAAACACACTGAAACAAAGGCTGTGTCCTGTGTCATAAGTGTTTGCTGCTTTTCTGCTTGTCACAAGGAGTAATGACTGCTGTGATTAATTGTGCAAATAATCCTGACAAGGGGGGAGAGATCTTTATGGCAAGTGGCTCATTTTCAGTTTTATCCTGATGGAGATGAGAAAGCCCTGGACAGCAATGGGGATGATGTTATACCAGTCCATAAACTTTGATTTTGTCAACACCTACCTATTTCAAACAAGGAGTCTCATGGTAAATCAATGGTAAATGAATATTGCAAGAGTTTTATGTGCATTCTCATGGTGTCTCTGCTGACTAATGGGGTGTGGTGTATCCACGGAGCCCTGTCTCTCACTCCACTACTCCTGTGTTGTGGAGAAATGGACATAAATAATTAGTTTCAGTAAGAGGAGGTTTGTGTTAGTGATTTGTCCAAAAGATACACTTGATTTTAAATTGAACTTTTAATCTTCACAGTGTTTATAGTGTCTTGTAAGACTTGTCAGTCTTGTAGGACCTTTTCTACGGAAAGGATGGATGAGGCAAAGAAGTATGGAAGGTTTGTCAAACTCGTTGCTTTGCTGTTATACATCTCAAAATGTTGGTAATTTTCAAACTGCAGTCATGATGAAGGGAACTCTGAATTCTCTGTGTGCTCAGCACATTCTGTTTGTCTCACAGTTTGCCTAATGCTTTGGAGGTGAGCTGAGTCTGGGTGCCTGTGCGGCTGCCGCTACGCTGTATTAAATTAATCGCTGTCTGCTTCCGTGCTGCTCTAAACCAAATACTTTCTATCGATTCATGGAAGCAACAGAAATCCTTTTCCTCTGAAAGAGAACTTGAAGTCAATGAAAACATGCAATTTATCAGAATGTATGTTTTACTCTGCCACCTCTCTCTCTCTTTTCCCCCCTCTTCTGGTAGTTTTGGCGTGTGTGAAGTTGTGATCCTGATTAGGCTGGCAGTAAATAGGGTGCTGGGTTCTTTCTGAATGTGTGAGCAGGTAGGAAATAATCCAAACAGAAAAGCAGATTCGGCGCGTTACCCTGCAATAAAAGGCTACGAGTGTTCTCCTCCAAGAACACACTTCTCCCAGGAGATCTTACAGGTTGAAAACAGACCCCAGGAGGCTTTCACATCCGTTATTATCACCCATGCTCCCAAGCAGCTAATAAAACTGCTACTTATGGGAGAGTATTTGACATCAGCAAAATACGGATACAGATACTACCTTGATGTAGACAACATTCTGAGCATAAAAATATTAAATAGTGTGTGCATTTTCAGTGAAACTATTTATAAGGACGTTTAGCAGCTTTATAGATTGGTGGCCCTTACAAGGCACTGAAGAAAGAACATCGAGCAACAGAAATTATTCTAACATTAATTTTTTTAATTAGCCTAGATGAGTAAGGGAAATTGAAAACGTTGCACCTGCCACATGCTTTTCTCTCGCCTTTGCTCCTGACATCACCAACTGTAGTATGAAATCTGAAAGAAAAAAACCAGTTTTCTCTGCAGATGTACCAGTTGAAACTACAATGATGGAAACTGGTTAGAACTTTTGGCTGAATTTTTGAGTTGCAGCTTGCTCAGGCTGCATTTCAATCACTCATCTAATAGCAAAAGTCTTTCGATCTCTTACAGTGTTGGTTTTTCAGTCCCTCAACAGAACGGTGAGGTTTTTTGTGCAGTATCCATGGGTATGTGAAACATCTGAGGAACACCTTTGGAAGTGCCAAGGACTTCCTGACTAATCCTACAGGCTGACTCGTTCTTGCTTTTTAACGGCGTGTCGGACTTTCCCCAAAGTTTCCTTGTTAGCGTTGCTCTTTCTTTTGAGTTCCAGCTTTCTGCATGTTTCCCATGCTGGGTGATCTGTCAAACTTGCGTAGGCAATTACTTTGGCATTGATCACTGTTTCTATGTCTAATAGACTTGTTAAAGCAATACCACAGCTATCAGAGTTTGGAGAGAAGGAAGGTAATTATTTTGTTTTTTCTGTTTTAAACATTTTTTTGGGGGTAAATGACCTGGATCAGGTTGGCTGGAGAGAAAATATTTCAGGCTCTGTTAAAAATACCCATTTTCTGCAACGTGTGGGAGGTTATCAGTGGTGGGGGCTGTGTGCACTTACAGCGGATGGGTGGCTTTGAAACAGGAGAATCCAATACTCAAAAGGACTGAATGTGGCAATTTTTACTATACTGGTCTCATACCCTGATGTTTTGTGTACGGATGATGGACCATAATGATCTAGATTTTAATCTGGATGATCAGAGCTGGATTTTTTAACCCACACCCCCACAACTACCAACTAAATTTTAGGTCTGCGTCAGTTGTTTTACCTCATTGAAGGAGAGATCGTGGATAAAAGAGAGAAAAGCCGATTAACCAAATGGAAGTGGTGATGTTAATCCTCTGTTATTACAGAGAACAGTTGTGTAGGTGATGAATTGGAATCATAGTGGAACTCAAAGCAAATATATGTAAAACCCAGTATTGCTTATATTGATCTTACTAGGTGTAATGAGCCAAACCCAAGTACTTACACAGTTATCTGTGAAAACAAAGAGGAATTAGGTCACGGTTTCATATACTCCTCTGAATCAGGAGTATAGCTGCGGTGTAAAGTCAACCTGAAGGCAACTTGCCTAACTACAACAAAATTAGTGCTAAGTGGGTGTTGGCTGAGCCTTACCTTCGTTCATGGATGGGGCCCTGATCTATGCCAGGGGGTTGGAACTAGATGATCTTTAAGATCCCTTCTGACCTTAGCCATTCTATGTACCTTTTCCTAGAGAAGGAAAAAAAAGGTGTTAAAGAGCATTTATTACTCTTCATTTGTCTACACCTGCCATGACAACTCCCATGAACCCTCCAGTAGCCAACACAAGTCCAGTCAGGCTCTCAGGGACCAGCCAGGCATAGAACAACTCCAAAATAAAATGTGTAGAAGACCTTTCAAAAGCAAGAAAGCTCTCTGTTCCTCAATGGTACAGCCTAGTGGGTTTGGATTAGGCTATAGGATGTGTTATATCTAATTCATTACATACGTCTGAGGTCACGCTGGGTTGATTAGTTTGTTGTAATTTGTGATATGAATGAAAATGTCACATTTGACATTCTAACTGGCAGGGGTTTTTACTGGTTAGAAAGAATGTGCTCTTGTATTTTAGCTGGATGGAAATAAAGCCTTGTCTTTTACATGCCAGAGAACGATAACACGCCCTGGCAAGGCAACACTGTTTAGTGCTGGTCAGAAGTGATTTGGTGGTGACAATTAAGGATGTGTTTGTGGATAGTAAAATGGTTCAACACAACACAAGTGAGACAGATAAATGCTTATTCTTCTTGATGCCTAATGTTTTTATAGCACATCGAGTCCATTCATGTTTTCATTCCTCATTGCACCTTAAAGCCAGAATGCCTGCTCCAAAATGGTCTAGCTGGTGTGGTGATGATAGGTCATAGGCTGGACTGGATGATCTCAGAGGTCTTTTCCAGCCTCAATAATTCTGTGATTCTGTGATTTTCATATCAAGAAAATGAATGCAGTCCCTCACTCAGCATGTCTTAGGAGCTGGGAAATGGGACCCTTGTAAACCTCAACAAGGGGGTCGTGTGTAGGCTGCCATGGTTCATTTCCACTAGCTTTAGAACATCATCTCTGCTTTCTGTAGTGTTGCTTCCAAAGCTGGAATAAGGATGTTCTGTGTCAGGGCTAGGACATACTGAAAAGGATTGTAGTTCTTGGTTTGTATCTAGACAGACAGTGCTCTGGGTTACCATCCAGATTTGAGCAAATGGTGGACTCAGTTTGCAAGGCTACAGTGTTCAAATATCTTAGGGCCAGGAACTGGGGAGTTGGCTGCTGTTGTCTTACTCCATTTACAGACAAATTATTGCCTGTAGTTCATTTCCATGATCAAATCATATGCTAGAAGTATTAAGATACGCCATTGGGCCAATTTTCAACTCAGTTGTCTTTGTATTTACTAGAATACTATTCAGGAGTTAGACAGCTTACTGTCAGCTATAGGAGTAGCTCCTGTGTCTGTGCAGACAGGAAAAGGTCTTCAGATGTTCAAGTGTTTCATCGCCCAGTCTCCACATATCATTTTGAGAATTCAAGATCTAACATAGCTCCATTTTCTGTCTTTTTCACACTAGCAGTACTCATCGACAGAGCTCTTCTTTCTGTTGAGGTGTACCCATCCTGATTTCTAACATGATGGATATAGGATGGGATCTGACCTGTTGGAGATCAGTGTAGGAGAAAGGGACCTGGTGGTCCTGGTGACATGGTGCTAGCAGAATGACCATGAGCCAACAATGTGCCCTTGTGGCCAAGAAGGCCAAAGGTATCCTTGGGTTGATCAAAAGGGGGGTGGTTAGCAGGTCGAGAGAGGTTCTCCTCCTTCTCTACTGTGTGCTGGTGAGACCACATCTGGAATATTGTGTCCAGTTCTGGGCCCCTCTGTTCAAGAAGGACACAGAGCTGCTGAAGAGAGTCCATCACAGAGTCACAAGGATGATGAATTTAGTGGAACATCTTGCTTACAATGAAAGGCTGAGCAAGCTGGTTAGATTGGAGGAGACTGAGAAATTACCTCATTAATGTTGATAAATATGTGAAGGGTGGGTTTCAGGACGATGGAGCCAGGCTCTGCTCAGTGGCATCCAATGATAAGACAAGGGCCAGCAGGTGCAAGCTGGAGCAGAGGAGGTTCCACATAATTATGAAAAGGAACTTCTTCCCAGTGAGGGTGACAGACCACTAAAAGGGGCTGCCCAGGGTGGGTGTGGAGTCTTCTTCTCTGGAAATGTTTAAAAACCTGCCTGGACGTGTTTCTGTGCGACTTGGTCTAGGAAATCTTGTTGTGTTGGGGGGATTGGACAGGCTGATCATTTAAGGTCCCTTCCAATCTGTAATGTTCTGCGATTCTGTGATGAAAGGTCAGTTTTTCTCTCTGATCTAGTATCAGACTTCGTAGGATGCTAGCTTGTGCAGTGGATTTGTGTTTCCTAACTATAAAACCCTGTTGACCTGCTCAGGTCAACTATTGAGTTATGTAGTGGTTTATTTTCTTCTAGAGATGGAATTAAGGCTTCATTTTGGCCACTTATATGCCACATTTTTCACTTTGTTTCACTGTGCAATGGAATATCTATGAGGAGAGGAAACCATAGGAATTTATTTCTGTCGTCTCTTTCAAAGATTGCTCAAGTCATAACATACTGCCCACTTCTCTCTGCCAAAATGCCTTCTAGGAGTAGAAGTCTGCTATTAATTAGCCACAGACTTTGTGGAAGATGTTTAGCTTTTGGCAGTTGTGACGCTGTTGGTAGAGAAGTGATTTAGAACTGAAGCAGCCTAGATCAGCTCTTAATATCGATTTGATCTGTTCTGTCAACGCCTGCAATTCCCATGTAGATTAAATCCGTTCATGTCTCTCAGTTGCGGGCAATCTCCTGTTTGGGAGCCTTCCATTTCGTACTGTCACCTTATGTGCTGCTGTGTGTGGCTTAATTTCTGTAAGCTGAGAAAACAACCCGTAGGTCAGAGTCCCAACCCTGCCCAGGTTCTGTAGCACACAGCACTAAGGGAAGAGATGTGTTCCCTGTTGACACCCTCTGACTGAGAACAGAGCAAAAATCATTGTCTGAATTACCGGGCTGTGAACAAATATATTTCCTAATGTTCCTAGACTAGCAGCTATTGACAGCTTTGTCTGGAAATGTAATACTGCTGGAGATAAAGGTGTTATTTCTGAGGGAAATAACCCTCAGATTGGTTCTGAAATGACACCTGTCCGTGGCAGAAATGAAGGCAGGCAGCTGCTTTGTTAGCCTGAAAATTTAATTTTGAGAGCCTTGTTTGGTTTGTCCTTTGTCCTTCAGTACAAATACAATTTTGCTTATGAAGTGGCTTTGAGAGAAAGGTTCCTTAAAGCTGATAAAAATGTAAAGTTAAAGACTGTGGGTTCGTTTTTAGGGACTTCCTAGCATCAGCTGTTCAAATTGAGAACAGGTAGATTTCCCTAGTAGGAACCGTGAGCCAGTAGGTCTGTTTTGTGTAAATTCCTATGCCCTAGTTCAATGTGAGGCTGACAAAACCAGTGGTTCCTCTCCTGTTCTTCTTCATCACTTGGAAGTTGCTTGTTTGTATTTTAATTTTTGGAGTAGCTGTATTGTGACTTAGAGCTTTTTGCAAGAGTGTTTTGGTGTTTTTGTTGTTGGAAGTACAAAACGGTAGCCTTTGGACTACCATTCACATTTCAAGGAGACTCTCTAATGACAAGGGGTTGGGTATAGGGTGATGCTCCATTTTTCCTTATAAAATAGATCTGTGTAAGGAAAGAGTCCTTTTATTTCTCTCGTCCTCAGTGAGGGATCAGCTGTACAGGAGACATAAAGCTGGTAGTTTTTACGTCCACTGGAAAGTAATAAAAATGAGTTATTCATGTTTTGCATCCCCATATCCATTTCAAAGTCCAGACTTTTACTGTAGATGACTCACAAGCTCCTGGGGCAGGAGTAAGGTTTGCTGTGGTGTGCAGCAGGTCACCCTGAATTAGATCCAGGATGAGGATAAGCCAAATGAAGCTTTTCATTTCTCTCAGCAGAAAATGGCACTTTGTAATTTAGAAATATCACACCGTGTATGAAATAGGGCACTAAACACACGCCGCGTGCGATGGGTCAGTTTCCTTCTTGGCCCTTTGTACAAAACCTGAGTTTTAAATCAGCAGCAATCCCACTGTAAATCTTGTCCTGCTCAATAGTAGAAATTAAATAGCAAACATTTTCTGTTCTTCCATGTGCTCCTGCTGTTCTCATCTAAAATCGGAAATCCATTGATTTTGGTGCTGATCCAGTTTCTTCTGTGGCAGAGATTGCCCGCTCAGCAGCACATCTGGGTGGGCAGCCTTGCAGCTGGGTAATGGCTGTAAAATCACCCCGTAGCACAGGGGTTAATATATTTCCATCATTTAATTCTATTTGTTCTCCTGTGCTGAGTAGGCACCGGTGGTTACCTGATGGCTTTACTCTTGACTTACAACGCTTGGGCTGATGCCAGAACCACCCAGCCTGGGCAGCTCATTCCTAAACCTCCCTTTGACAAATGGATTGAGGAGCTGTGAAAAAACAGCCTTTCCCCAGCAAAGACCCAATGGGTGAATAATCCCCCGCAGCCCTAGGGCGGGTGTACATGAGCGTTGGCAGCAGCAGAAGGTGGAAGTGCCCCTTGTGACAGCAGCGAGGATTTATGAGGCATCAAGGTGATTTACCTGACAGCACATAGCTCCCAAGTTCAGCGCTCTGAAGGAGTGCATGGGTCTGTCGCCTTCCAGGGGAATGAGGCAATAATTTACCCTGTGGATAGTGCTGTGAAAGTCAATGGGAGAAGGAAGGTGCCATTCAGCACAAAAGCTGACAAAATCTGGTTGTTAAGTACCAGTCAGTACATTAAACTTGGTATCACTCTAAAGAGTGAGGAGGGAGAGAAAAACTTCCTGTAATAAGAAGACACATTACAGAAGAGATATGCCAAGTGATTACTTTATAAAACTTGCATGGTTTAATGCATTTTTGTAGTCATTAGGTTGCCTGTTCTCTCTGCCCTTCATCGTAACAGCTGCCATACCGCAGCCCTTAAATCATGCTTGTACCATGATAAAGAAATGGCTTGATTCTGGTACAGAAGTTCTGTAGGTGTTCCTGGAAGGTAAAATAAAAATCATTGGCAAAATTAAAGTGAAAGAGAAATTAAAATCCTGGTTTTCGGAGAAATAATCCAAGCTGGGGAACAGGGATTTGTACAGTGAAGGCAACGCTTGGAGGCAGAGGGAGTGTGATATGGAGTAGTGTTTGCCCACAATTACTTGAGACCTTATTTGGAAGGTTGATGTGTTCAAAAGGGGCAAAATGGTTTCTAGTGCAGCCTGAGATTGGGTCCATAACTTGTTCTGCTGATGTTGGAAGCCAGCAAGGAGCTACAAATGGATTATGGAAGATTCTTGAGGAGAGTGTTGTTTATGAGGCCACTACAATGCTGAAAAATATAAAGGAAGTTGTAGCATGGGAAGTGGTTACTGACTTGTGTTATCAGACTGGGCATGAGGCAGAAAGAGTTGCAGTTGAGGCTTTTGCCATGAGACCACCAAATGCTAATAGCCCTCCCAGTTTATTTAGGAGACGTTCGTTCTTCTGGCTCCCACTGAGTGCTGGAGATAAAGGAAAAAAACCAAGAAGCTTGTCAGAAGCGCTTCAGAGCAATCACAACCTTAGCTTATCTGTCATTCAAACAAAATGAACATTTGTTGAAATACAACACGAAAGCCAAGTTCTCAAATGATAACGTTTCTGGAATTGGGGGGAGTTTGAAAATATGGAAATTTGCAGGATGCCAGAAAACTGTGATCCCTGCAGCGTCACTGTCGCATTCCATATACGAAGGGAGCTTTAGAAGCTTGAACACAGGATGTAGGTCATTACCTTTTCTTAGTTTACTTAGCAGTGTTAAGGTTAAAACTAACATTTACCTTGTCCTTGTCAAGCACTTTGAAATAATTAACCTGAAGGCTTTGGAACACAAGGATTTTCTCATTTTGCTATTAATTTAATGTGAAGAGTCCATTAATGTTTAAATGTCTTCTATCTCCGGTGGAATCTGTTAATAACCTTCCACAATGTCAAGTAAAATCATCGGTGCAGTGAGGTGCTTAGACATGGAGCTAAGTCAAATGTTCCACTAGTTGTTCTTTGTGAAAATAATTGACATTTAGATTTATTATGTAACCAACCTGCATTTATTTGCCTCTCACAAATGGCCTTTCTATGTTTTTTTTATGCATTTGAACTCCCTGAAATGGTTGGTGGCAGACGAGGGAAGTTTGTCCAAAATCAACCCTTTTTTTATGTGTTAGGAGCGGGAGAGAAATCATAGAATCACAGAATGTTAGGGGTTGGAAGGGACCTCATCTAGTCCAACCCCCTTGCCCAGAGCAGGATCCTCTAGATCAGGCTACACAGGGCTACATCCAGGTGGGTTTGGAAAGCCTCCAAGGAAGGGGACACCACAACCTCTGTGGGCAGTCTGTGCCAAGGCTCTGTTTCCCTCACAGAAAAGAGGCTTCTCCTCATGTTGAGGTGGAACCTTCTGTGTTCAAGCTTATCCCTGTTATTCCTTGTCCTATTACTATGCCCCTTCCAGTTGACAACCATCCCTCAGATATTTAAAGACATTAATGAGATCCCTCTCAGCCTTCTCTACAGTTCTCTCAGCTTTTCTTCATAGGGGTCAAGTCCATAATCATATTTGTAGCCCTCTGTTGGGCTCTCTCCAGTAGATCCCTGTCTCTCTTGAATTGGGGAGCTACAACTGGCTACAGCACTCCAGGTGTGGTCTCATCAGGGCAGAGTATAGGGAGAGGAGAACCTCCCTAGACCTGCTGGACACAGTTTTCTTAATGTACCCCAGGATACCACTGGGCTTCTGGAGAAAGTGCTGTCCCATGGAGAACTTAACTTTTGCTTGGTTTCCTGCCTTTGCGCAAGCTCGGCTTCTGTGCTTCCTTCCTACTGGTCTGGCCCCTCTGAAATGCAGAGATTTCCCTTTCAGGCTCTAATGGGGAGGTGTAGTTTGTTTGTACCTTCATTTTGAAAGATTAGAACTGGGTCTTCTCAAGTTATTCAAGTGGAGATCTGCATTTTTCCTTAGGACCCAACCACTGTGTCCGTATGTGTCATGGTGGAAAATGTGGTACTTGGAAAATGTGGGATTTTATTCATTTTCTTTCTTTTTTTCTGAAATGATCCTTTGGTGGGTTTAGGAGGAAGTGCTGAGCAGGAAGACATCACCCTTGTGAGAGGAGTATTACAGACTGTGCCTAGTTTTCCTCTGTATTCTCTGGAGCAGGTGGCAGTAGTTGACATCTCATTTCCTGAGCTTTGTGGCTGAGGACAGGCTGAGGGAACTGGGACTATTCACATGGAGAAGACAAGGGTCCAGTAGGGGCACCTTAAAGCAGCCTTCCAGTATCCGAAGGGGCTACAGGAAGGCTGGGGAGGGACATTTTCTGAGGGACTCTAGTGATAGGACAAGGGGGATGGGTTCAAACTGGAAGAGGGGAGATGTAGATGAGATCTCAAGAAGAAATTCTTCCCTGTGAGGGTGCTGAGGCCTTGAATAGGGAGTTTGTGGCTGCTCCATCTGTGTAAGTGGCTAAGGCCAGGTTGGATGAGGCTCCGGGCAACCTGGTCTGGTGAGAGGTGTGGTGCTGCCCACGGCAGGGAGTTGGGACTAGGTGAGCTGTGAGGTCCCTTCCAGCCAAAACCAGTCTGTGATTCCTTCCTACATCAAGATGATGTAACAGTTACTTAGGACAGAATTGTTGTCTTCAGGTTTTAAAGCTGAGCTGTGTATCCAGGCAACAAACAGTGAAGTTGTTGTGGATTTGGCTGATCCAAACTGTATCTGTGCTGCAGTGTGTCCAAGACATCTCAGCCTACCTGGCTAATTCTGACCAGTAGTGAGATCCCTGTACAGGTGCTCTGGTGTTGTAGTTCTGTGTCATTCAAACGTTCCTATACAAGTGGGATGAGACAAAAACCCCCAAACACAGCTTCCAGTTCCTGTTTTGCATTGTTAGGTGTTTCAGTGACTATTTTGAATCTTATTGCAGTCTGTTTATTACTTCCTGTTACGGTGAATTGGCAGAGAGGGTCACAAATCACCCTGCTTTTTTCAGCTTGAAGCAGCAGCAGAAAATGTAGAGCTGAAGCCTACAATCACATCTTTAATCTCAGAAAAATAGACGTGGCGACATTCATGTGTTTTTCAATCAGCGACAGGCACATTAAATAGCTCTGCAGGCTGGGAATTCTTAGCACAATTACAATGCATGTCTATTTTTGAAAAACTTAAACTACCTTAAAGAACATTATTAATATTTAAACAGCCACTTAAGAGCTGCATGAATATTCCTGGAATCGTGTTGGAGTTATTGCGCACATTCTGCACGAGACTCCCGGGCGCTGGTTTTGCTGTGTGTCTGTTTATGAATGCTTTTTGTTTTGGTTAATCACACAGTTATCACAGAATGATTAAGGCTGGAAAAGCCCTCTGACCTCAACCAGCCCAGCCCATGACCTAACATAGAATCATAGAATCATTATGGATTGGAAGGGACCTCAAAAGATCATCTAGTCCAATCCGCCTGCAACAGCAGGA
>JAOXOE010030327.1:0-13233 GCA_028565055.1 Phoeniculus purpureus | reverse complement strand
GATGCGAATAGATATTTATAAACCATCTCAAACTACATTATAGTTATTTTATTATGATAATTATTACATGTAATATATTTTATATCTGAAATATGTATTATATATAAGATATGTATTTATATACAATTTGTGTCTGTATTATGTATTCATATATAGATATATATTCATATAAAGATACTATGTAACGTTTAGATGTTTATATAGTTGTGTACTTATATATACTATTTAGATATTGTTTACAGATAATATGTAATATTTGTATATTTATATTTTATCTGTATTGTTTATATAAAAATATGTAAATTTTTTTGCCATTTAGATGTAAACAGCAATAGATGGAGACTGTAACAGCAACATGAAAACAGGGGAAAAAGGTAAAATACACATACACATGGCCCAAAGACTCAAGGACTTTTGGAAGCTGCATCTTGTATTAAAGGTTCATCGAAATTTTTTCTAGGTGACAGCACTTTGCTTTTCAGAGCAACTGTTTTGGTGCACCCATATAACAATTTTTTCATATTTCTTTCACTTTAGCTTCCTGGCTTCACAGTACAGGTGTGAAACAAAGGTTTCAGTGAGGTAAGGAACCAAGAATAACATAAAATTAAATTAATTGAAGCAAAATAATAAAATAAAATAAAATAAAAATTAAAATGCTTCCCTCATTCTTCCAGTCAACTCAAAATTAAACTTCTGAACGTCTACGGAAATCAGAAGGTAGCAAAAGAATGGAGATTTTTAGCCAGCTGACAACTTAGCTGCTTAAGAACCTGTTTGTACCTCCTCCCTATCACCTTTGGAAGCAAATCTATTTCTCCGTTGTAGAGGTCCATGAGATCTTTATCCAGACATGCTTATATCCTTGTAATTTTTGATTTATTTTTTACTCCTATCTGCAATAAGGAAAAACAAGTTGTTTCATATCCCTCCGGAAACAGAAGAACTGTGTAGGATAAACACGAGAAGAACGGCTGGGAACTGACAGCTTTTGGAGCTGCTCGTTTCATTTTGTCTATGGATAACATCATTTCTGAATTTAAGTGTGTGTGAGGGTCTCTTCCAGCACTGTGAAAGGTAAGAGCCTCCACTAACATGATAGTGAGCCTGATGGAAGTTATATAATGCAGAGATATTGCATGTGATTTATAGGCTGTGAAAAGCACAGGGTTTTGCAGGGCTTGTGTGTTAAAAAATAAAGGATTTATTTAACAGACTGCTTGGTATCCTTTAAATGGATGGTATTGTACTCTGGAAGTGCTATGCTACCCTTGTCTACTCATATCTATTGAAAAGACTCTTTCCTTGCAGCTCCCATCCCAGAGAGCTGTATTTTAGAGACTTACATATTTATTCTGCATGCACAACTGTCAAGAAGATTTTGCAGTGTTACTGCTGTGTTTCTCCATTAGCAGTAGTATTAAATACTTCTTGGTGTATTGATTAAGTAAAATAAAGACATAAAACAATGAAATTAAATGAATTAAATACACCATAGTGTATCTAACAGCAGTTGGAGACAAAGCCCACATTCTAATGGGAAAACATAGCAGCATCTTCAAGTAGCAGTACTTAGCTTAAGAGTAATAGCAGATGCATAAGAGGTAGACTATAGACAAAAGAAACACATATCCTTGCTAGAAAAGATTGTAATATTGTAATCTGGGCATTGATAACCCATGTAAAAAACAGCTTAGGGGAAGAGAGAGTCCTGAGTCAGTATTTCCCATGGTTTTTTTCTCTACTGAAGTCCCTTAGTGGTGGAATAGAACTTCATAACCCTCCCTAGCATGTGCTTTCCTTTATCCTGTTGTCTGTTCCACTTAATCTCTCCTTTCTTTTCTTTTACTTCTGTTTTTATCCTCATGCTGTAATTCTCCTTCCTCCATCTTCTCTCTTGGTCGTTTTCTTTCCCCTAGCAATTCTCTTGTTCCCTTCCCCAAGATATTTATTTTGCTAGTTACTTCCCTCATCCTGTGGTTCCTCAGCAGTGTTGGAGATGTAGACAGTTCTGATGAAACTCAGGGCTGAGTTGGTTGTTATTGCTAGGAACAGGGTAAAAAAACTTAAAGAAAGCAGGATGAGCTTAATGAAATCTCAGCCTCTCACCAGCTGCTTCCTTGCGTGTCCTGGATGGGTGTGAGAAGCGCACAGCGACAGCTGTAAATTGTGAATGACTCAGGAGTGGGCTCCTGGTAAAAAGAGACCTTTGTTGCCCTAGTTGGGACTTGGGAGTATGCAGAACATTTTTTCAGACTTCCTTCTCTTCAAGCAAATTATTTCCCATTGCTGAAGGTCGCTTGATGCATTGAGCCATCATCAAGGAGTTTGGGGGCTTGCAGTCACTGTCGCTAATTCAGCTGTGATTCCTCCCAACTACCTTAAGAAATGTTACGCCCTGAGAAAGCCTTAAAGAAAACAAGGCTGCCAGATTTGTAGGGGAATGCATCGTTCAGAGGTTTGACAGTTGGATCCAGCCATTGTATAGTGCAGGTCCTGTAAAGCAGGATTAACAAGCCAGAACTCAGAAGAAATTGCCAACCAAGCAACTTTTCTTTCAGCTCTGCAACTCATCAATATTTCTGAGGCTTTAGTAGTGAATATGCTTTAATAAAAATGCAAAGCTATTAACAGAAACCTCCATATGGAAATTCTTTGTACTGACTCCAGCTCATAATCCAATAGCTTTACTAAAGTCTTCAGAAGAGCAGGTACAGCTTGACCTAAGTCTTGCATTTTCCAGAGCAGAAATGATGCAAGGTAGGAAAACCCCACGTGTCCATGGACGCAAATAAAACAGCAGGACAAAAAGTCGATCAGTGTTTCATTTGGAGAAGCCAGAGCCAAGCAGAGCAAACGTGAGTCTCTTTACACAGGTCATTGCTGGTGACAACCTCACCAGCAAGCTAAACCTCAGCTAAGAACTTGTTGGTGTCAGTATCTGTTGGCTGTTGACACCTCTGAGGTGATGGAACATGTGAAGAAAAATATTTAGTGCACGATTTACTGAATTTGCAGTGAAATAGTTAAACTTTGTGTTGCCTCGTGACAAACTGACTGGAAATTAATGGGATCGTTTTGGACTGGCTGTGGTTAATGGCATCGCCTGTTTGGTTTTTATAAAAGCTCCACAATTTAGCAGCGTTTATCTACATTGCCCCAAAAGTGTAGAAATTGATAGCTGAATTACAAACAGCTGGGTACTGGGTGAAATGAAACAAATGAAAGCAACCTCATGCTCTTAGGAAAGCACAGAGGCCAGATGAAGTGTGTTGGGCTCACTGTTTGAACTATCCAATCTCACACTAACAAAGGCACCGCAGTCCCAAGTCCTGCCTGAGTTTTATACTGCATGCGTGTACAGAGGAAAACACCTGCTGAGCCCAGTGGGGCTGGCTGAGGGAACGAGCACCTAGGGCACATTTCCACACTCATTTCACATCTTTGTAGGAGTTTTCACTGACAACTTCAAACGTTACAAGAGCTTTGCCCTGGGGATTTGCTAAGACATGATATTTATAACAGATGAATATATAGAGCAATGATTTATGTTATTTTGTTTGATGTTAGTATTTTATTTTATTCTTATTATTTTATTTTTATTATTTCATTGAATTTTATTTTATTACTTCACTTTATAATTTTATTATTTTATTTTTATTAATTTAATTCCTTATTTTATTATTTTATTTCATGCCCTTTCCCTGGAGATTTTCAAGGCCAGGTTGGATAAGCCACCAGACCTAGTCAAGAGGCATTGCTGCTCATGGCAGGGAGGTTGTATTAAATAATCTCTGAGGTCACTTCCCACCTAAGCCGTTCTATGATTTTATTTAAGTGTTTTATTTTATTATTTAACTTTATAATTTTATTTTATGCTGTTATTTTGTTTTATTTTATATTTATGGCTATTATTATATTTTCTTATTTTATTTCATTATTTTTATAATTTTATTTTATTTTAGAATATGATTTTATTTCATTTTATGATCTTCATATAATTTAACCTTCCTAACCTTTCTGCCTATTGCAGGTTCCTAGTTTTAGATGCAGAATACATGAATGTTACTCCTCATAGACTGACACCTATTTGCAAACTCACATTTTTACTTTTGGGTTTGCTTTTTCTAGAGCTTTCAAAGTCCCTGCCTGGCTTCAGGCTTCCCATTGCTCTGAGCCCCAAGCAACCCTGCAGGCATACGGGGCTTAATATACAGAGGTGAGGTTGACAAGTGTTGCTCTTACACCCATGTTGGAAATACAAGGCAAGGGAAGATAAATCTGCTGTTTAAGGTATGATTTGGCTCTTGGTGTCACCCAGGGTGATGTATGAGGTCCAGGGCAGAGAAGGGAGTTGAACCTTAACCTTCCATTCAAGCATGTTTAGCCATAAAACTGTTGTTTGTCAGAACGCAGATGATGAGTGTAAAAACATGACTGCTTCTCACGTGGCTCCTTGTGTTTTACAGGCATGACACCGTGCAGAGATCAACTGGCTTGATTTAGTTCCTCTACATCCGCAAGGAAGCAGCCCTCAAGGCTGACATCCCTCATCTGAGCAGTCAAAGCTTTGAGCTCGGAGGATACCATAGCCAGTGAGATATTTTTCAACTGCCTTCCAAAAGCTGCTTCTGAGATATCTTCGTGGTGTTCAAAAGGTCTCTCAAGAAGTTACACAATTAGTGTTGGCTGAAATTAAGAGCTTAAATTAAAGCACAAGTAGTGGTAAAAAAAGCAAAACCCCCGAACCGAGCAGTTGCCTACAGAGGCAGCTGCATCCCTGAGCTTTGAGTGTCTCAAAATAGTTGGAGGCTCAAGGGATCAGTAGACTTTAGTGAGTAACTGTGTCATAATATTGCTGTAACCTACACCCTACATCTTTCTTTATCCAGGAGCCAAGAGCATTGGGTTAAATTGTTAAACTCTTCTCCAAGAAACCCTAATCACAGGGCTCTTTGCTGGAGATCGGTACCATGTGGGCATTTGGGATTTCACTGTATTAGTCCACTGAGTTCCAGTGACCTATTTCTTATACAGTCAACAGCATTTTCCTTCAGATCCTATAGTTTAGCACCTTTCCACCTCACACCGAGGTCTTCAAAGGTTGTTACTTTGTATTATCTGCAAAAAGAGGCAAAGTACTCACTGCATCAGAGGAAATCCTGACCGTGGTCCGAAAGCAATGATTTGTAAATGATTTGTCCTCAACTCCGTTAAAAACCTTAAGATATCATCACGTAGCTCCAAAACGTGCCCTCACCAATGTGAATTGGTATTTGGTGTGCTGAATGTTATTTAACTCTCTGGTGTTGCATGATTGAACACACTGATTGAGGACAGGGAAGACTTTTGCGGCTCTGCTTTCTTCTGCTCTCTTGTGTGGGTGTTTTGTAGGGTTTTTTTTGTTTGTCTTGATATCATTATATTTTCACTATGGAGCACTTAGGGCTAGAAATTTGGGATGTTAATCAAAAAAATGAAAAGGTGTAAACAAAGACTGTGTGTAATGGGAAGAGAAGGTGGAGAAGGGAAATAGCGTTTCCTGTTCAAGCACAAAGCTCTTACTTCTCACAGGAATCTAAAGTTTTCCTGCAGAAAACGCAGCTGTGGACAGCTACAGCTACAATGATCTCTGTGCCTGGTAGGGCTGGTTTTACCACTTAGAGTGAGCCTGGAGGAACACGCAAGATGGCCCATTTATAAAGTATGGCTCACCTAGGTGCTGGGATCTGGAAGCTGCTTTAGTACAAAACAACTATATATCCTCTAGTATAGAGGCTAGGACTTCTGCCTTCTTTGTCATGTCTTCTGCAGAATAAAGCAGAAGGTGTCTAGTCATCTTTATACATTCCAAAGCATAGATGGAGAAAAATCCATTTGTAGCAGTTCTGTAAATCACAAGGAAATTTGCAGAGGAAATAAATGAGGAAATAAATCAAAGATTCTGCAGAAATAGTATTTCTTCTACAATGTTCCTCTCTCGAATTTTCTTGTTCCACTCTCTTGGTTAAAAGTTTCCATTTTCAGTTTCTAACTTTAGTTGTACATCAGAGGTAAACCTCATTCTTTAGGACTTGCAAATACAGATGTCTAATGAATCAAAAGATCAGAGTCTCTATAGAGATTTAATTTTAAATATGGTGTTTGCACAGGTTTCCCAAAACTTGGGTTTTTTTCTTACAATATTGCTGTTCTTCACAGTTCCTATTAAAAACATCACGATGATGACTAAAAATTACTCTCCTAATCAAGAGGTCAGGGAAGGGAGAGAACACAAATGAAGAGTTCCTGCTCTACAGATGCCTCCATAAGTACTCAAAATCTAACAGTCAGCTGGGGTATTTTACATATAAGATATGTGTGTATATTGAAGTGCTAATAACTGAGGTGACACATGGATGATACCTTCTTCCAGTGAGACTATCAATACCCAAATTTTCATGGAAGAAAACATTCCCTGGCTGCCTTCCCAGAGGCAAGCAGCCTTAAGAGAGAATCTGGATTAAGTGGCAATGGATGTTTTGCTTCAGGATTGAATGGTGACAGGTATTCAAGAATCACAGAACATTAGGGATTGGAAGGGAACTCGAAAGATCAGCTAGTCCAAACCCCCTGCCACAGCAAGATCACCTAGACCAAATCACACAGGAACCTATCCAGACAGGTTTTAAATGTCTCCAGATAAGAAGACTCCACAACCTCCCTGGACAGCCAATTCAGTGTTCTGTCACCCTCACCGTGAAGTTGTTCCTTCTTATATTGATGTGGAACCTTCCATGTTCCAGCTTACACCCATTGCCCCTTGTTGTATCAATAGAGGACGTTGAGAAGAGCCTGGCTCATGACAACCACCCTTTACATATCTATAAACGCTAAGGAGGTCACCCCTCAGTCTCCTTTTTTCCATGCTAAAGAAATCCAGCTTCCCCAGCATTTCCTCATCAGGGAGATGTTCCACTCTCTTCAATTACTTTTTACTAGTAGCTGTATCAGGGACTTTAATGTTTCAAACAAGAAAAACCTTAAAATCATCTAATTCTAAAATAGACTTTTTGAATGAGTTGAGAACTCTACCCGTCTGTGAATCTTCAAATTAATAAGGTTGACGCTTGTCTCTTTGTACTTTGAACGTATTCGCTATGCTATTCTTTCAGTCACTTGAAAACAGAGGTATGATGTTGGGTTTTCTCCCCATAAATCTTAAAATCATTATGGAGCTAACTTTTATTTGCACCGTTCCTTGTACACATCTGAGTCTGAAATTACTGATAACTTCTGTTGAGGGATGGTTTACTTGAAAAATGGCTAAATACCAGGAGGTTCAGCTGTGTTAAAGATGAGTACATCCTATTTCAGCCTGTTGATTTAGACAGTTGTGCTCCTGGATGGACTCTGGACATGGGCAGGTAGATATTTGCCTTGTAGTTCTGGATGTGATCCAAAGGTTAATGTGTTTCATCAGAGGAATTCAGTTCGCTCTCCTCTATGAGCAAGTGTAGAGATGTTTCAGGGTTATGGAAACCCTATTGCATGGGGGTATTGATCCTGAGAAAAACTGAAAGAAAAAGGAGTTTATGCAGTAAAAAAGAGCAACTCGGATTTTTTACAATTATAGTGAAGGTCATTTTTTCAGTCTTTACACAAGCAGTCTGCTTTAGCCTTGGCTTGTAAAGGTCTTGCCCTTGTGGGGTTTGTTACACACTTTAATTAATGCTACTGGTCCCACGGAACTTGTGATTCCTCGGGGTTTCTGGTCTGCTTGAGGATCTGGCGTGCACTTTATCCCCTCTGCTAAAACTAGGCAGAGGATCAGCACTATGCACATCTTGTGTCCTGGTCTTCCTCAGAAGATTCTCATTTCTCATTCACACAATCAGCTTGTTGCAGCTTCCTAGACTAAGGCAGAAGCTAGCTAAATAAGATCAAAGCCCCACAGACCCATTTTAGGACCTGAATCAAATCTAATTTACTCTTTTATTGATCTATGTTGGAGATAGTTCTCTGTAAAAGTCAGGGCCCTGTTTTGGGTATAAAAAGCTCATCCTTCATGGTTTTCCCATCTTTCCTTCCGCTGCTTTATCACCATTTGTCTTTCTTAGGTCCTGTGGCATCAACAGAGAAACACACCCAGCCAGCGGTGAGAGGCTGAAGATGATTGTACTGGGATACATCAATACAGAGAGTTACAAAACAATTAGTTCAGCATTTCTCATCTTTAATGTAAACTATTTTTTTGGTATTTACATTTCTACTCTGGCCTTCAGAAACCCTTTTGTCTCTAATAAGATGCTTGCAACTTGGTTTTCTTTTCATCTCAGAGAAGGATCCAAACTGTATGGAGTTTTTTTGGTCATTGGGTGTATTTTTTAATTGTTTGTAATGAAACCGTACCAGATATGAAAATATTGACAGGAACGACAAGGATGAGACTGCAGTCATTGTGGAAACAAGTTTACTAGCAGGAGGCTTGGTGCTCTCTGCCCGATTGCTGTTAACATGACAGTGTGATTAAAAGTTAATTGCAAGTGGAAGTTGTAATTGTGATGAGAGTGTAACAGGAGAGGGGAGAGGCGATCAGCAAAAGGAAAAGGCACGCAAGTGAAACTCAGGATTACAGAGCAGAGCGATGGAAAAGGGCACAGGGCTGCAGCAACTGCGTTATAGAGAGGGGGGTAGGCTGTGTTTTTGTGTGTGTGTGTTTGTTAGCAAGACAGTGGTTATGGGTGTTAAGAGAGTGGTAGTCAGTGTGTTTTACAGTGAGACAGTGGTAGTGTGTGTTGGAAAAAGAGAGAGATTGGGGTAAGGTGTGAGTGTTGGACAGAAACAGTGGTAGGGGGTGTCTGAATATAGGTGGTCAAGAGAAAGCGTGGTAGGGTGTTACTGAGTTTGGTGTGTTGAAAAGAGAGAGAGATTGTGTGGGTGTAGGTGTGACCTGCTCGTGCTGGGGGAAGGGAATGGAAAGAAGGAAGGGGAAGGAAGGAGAAGGAGACGCCCCATACCTATGCAACCATCTCATACATTCAGCACTTCAGAGTCTGGCTAATATGACCCTCTGCACAGCCTGTTCCAGTGTGAGCTGTCCCTGGTATTTGCAAGTTTGAAAAGGGGTTGGACTGCCAAAGGTCACAAAATATAAGTAAGGCCGCTATAAGGTGGTGCATCCAGCAGGTCCTCTCCATATCCGTATTTGCGGCAGCTGAGAGGATAGCAGGATGGGATTGAGCAGCATTTATTACCATCTTCACACCACCTCCTCCTGGGGAAGCGATACTTTTAGAAAGAAATTCGGCAGATAGTATTTACACAGTGGAAGTGCTTTGTGAGACAATGCAGTCAAGGTAGGATGAACTACACATTCCCTTTCATTTCTTTTTTTTGAGATGTCTTGAAGTGAAAGTCAGGTACTGGTGGTGGAGAATGTTCTGCTTTACTTGTTCCACACAACCAGATGTTTCCACAGTCACAATGCATTGGCTGAGACAATCATAGAGAAACGACCCATGTAGCAAGTTGCTGTTACATCAGTCTAACCAGGTCTACCTTGACAGGGAAAGTGCTAGATTATTGAGGTTCCATCTTAACTTTGCTTTTGGCTGCTTTAGTGCAGAGGGAAAGCAGGGCAGGGAGAACTCTGAATATGGATTTCTTAGAAGGGAACAAAAAAACTCAGTTATTTCTCACCTCCTTTCACTGCCTCTTGGTCGTCATGAGAGAAAGAAAAGATGGAAATGACACAGGAGCTGCTGCAAAGCCTAAAAATAACACTAGTTCTGTTTTATATTTGGGAGGGGACATTACTTTATTCTGCAGCTGTTTTATCTATCTGCACCCAAGACGGCACTGAGAGTAGACATGTACCATACCACAAGAAATAGAACACGACACCTTTACTGCAGATTAGTGCTGAGGAGGTGAATAACAGAGAAAGAAAGTGGGGGAGAGGGACAAAAGTTTGGGGGTACTTGCAGGGAATGAACTTGTAAGGGTTGAGTTTAGTAGGTTGAAACAGCAAAGTAGGTAAATCTCTTCATTTTTACAGCCAGAAACAAGGAAGAGTCTCTCTCTTGCTCTTTGAGGAGCTGCCTAGGAACCATTCTTGAAACTGTTAGAAACTGGTGTTAGAACTGAAGATGCTGCCTGCAGGAGGCTGAACATTGAAGTGCTAGTTGTGGCCAGACCAAGCAGTTCAACAGAATTTAATGTGCTGAGGGAAAAAAAACCACCCCAAATCAAGCCAAGAGGTCACCTGGGTGCTACAGGGGTTCAGTGTGGTTTTTGGTTTTTTTTACCTACATTTTCTTGATAAAATTTATCGTGGCCCTTACAAAAGTTGTGCCACTAGTCGCAGATGCAAATGACAGAAGTGAAAACAAAGTAAGAGGCATTAAGTTCATGCTTTGAACTTCACCAGCAGATTCCAGGAAGAGGAGGTAATCAACATGCAGGCAGCCAATTAGAGCTGCATATTAAGTATGAAAATACACAGTGCTGGACTGCATATTAAACTGGTTCTGTAGCCTTGCACTTCCAGAACTGCTTGGTGAAGTTCATGTGTGAAGGAGCCCAGAGGACTTACCTCCCGAGGGGAAAATCCAGCTAGTGATAAGGCACCTGCCCACTCCATGCATCTGCTCAAAGTCTCTCACTTTCCAAGTCATTAAATTTACCTCTGAAAAAAGAGAACGAGCAACAGCAACCTGGGGAATAAATTCTTTTCAGTGTTATTGTTATGATTGTGGCGAGATTTTCCTGCAGAAGGAACCCATTTTAATTTTGGAAACCACTGCTACTGGAACAAATGACATCTTGTCTGTAATTACTACTATTATCATTAGCTTTTTTCCATCTCTCTTTAAAATTGATGGCTGAGATTTTGTGGCTCCCTTGGGCTCTTCCTTACTCACTGCTTTTCCTCACTGAGAGCATGTCTGGCTTACTACTGGTCAAGTACATGTTTTCTGAAATCCATTGGCCAATGTACTCATTCAAAGTTTTTTTTCCTTCTTCTTTCTTTTTAGAACTTGATGTGGTGGCAGAAAGGAATAAGAAAAGGGTGGGAAGAACCATCATCTCTAAGGCAAGTGGCTTCCTATTTCAGGAGCCAAGCAAAAATCATTCTGGATGAGCATCAAACATGCGACACAGCCAAAAATGGTTTATTTTTATCTTTTAATCCCCCCCTTGAAACTGGCAGGTTTGACAAAACTGTCCCGTTACATCTACTCACAACTTTCTCACTTCACCAACTCTGAATTCGCTTGATTTCTCAGCCCTGTGTGGGCGTCAGGAATAGGCAGGTGATGTCATTTTCCATTCCCTAACCCAGGGTTTAATTGACACCATCATTCCACACTCTTCCTCCCACCCTGCTTTTACCTCTTCAGTTGAAACTGCCTTCTCCCAGGCCTTTTGGGTCAGCACACTTCAAACAAGTGCTACCTTCATTATCTCAAGTCATCTTCTGAGCAAGGGAAGACTCTCGACTCCTTTTCACTTTTACATCTCAGTTGATACGGAGATAAAAATACATCCAATGCAGCTTTACTGCAGGAATCCTGTGATAATCCCTTTGGCACACAAAACTAAGATATGACACCACAGCAGAGGTGGAGAGCAGACGGGCCAGCATCGTACTTGTCAGTTATGACGACTTCTGACCTCCATTATTTCTTAATAAACAAAACATGTGCCTTACATGTGATCACTCCTGCATAGCCTTTTGCGTTGGGATGTTATATTTTTTTTTTTTATAAATCATGGCACTAAGCCCCTGGGTAAACTGTGCTGTCATACCTACCTTCAAGCCACTCAGCAACGATTCCAGGGCAAACAACCAAAATTTTTAATTCTTTTCTCTTCCCAGTGGTATAGCTCAACTATCTAGAGGAAATGCAAGGTAGAAAAGAGATGATTGGAGACAAGCAAAATAAAAAGGCAAGTTATTTGAATTGATGGGTTACACAGTAGCCTGGTTCCTCTCTTCTTCAAAGGTTCTCCTTGCTCCTAGTGGCTCTTCTGAAAAAGAAATGCCCTAAGAACCAGAAGTCACCCTATGTGGCAAAGCTTTTCCTTTTCTCTGTCTTCACCCAAGTGATTCGGGACATGTGATGGATTTGGCTCCTATTTCTTACGCCCAGCTTCTTCTGACTCACTCACCAATGTAGACTCAAAAAAACCCCGCCTACTCACAGTAACGATTCCTTGACTATTGTGCTGGCTGGGAAGAGACAGGTACCATTTAAGCCACTGGAGAAACTCAGCACTTTTCCAAAGACCAGCTTTCAAAACAATCCAAGGGCTGGAGCACCTTTGCTATAAGGACATGCGGAGGGAGCTGGGGTTGTTGAACCCAGAGAAGAGAAGACTCCAGGGGACCTTAGAGCTGCCTTTCAGTACCTGAAGGGAACCCACAGGAAGGCTGCAGAAGGACTCTTCCCAAGAGGAAGACAAGGGGAAATAGTTTGAAACTGAAGGAGAAGCAATTCAGACTAGATCTTAGGAAAAAGTTCTTCAGTGCAAGGGTGAAGAGACTCTGGAATCAACTGCATGGAGAGGCTGTGGCTGCCTCCTCACTGGAGGTGTTTAAGGCCAGGTTGGATAAGGCCTTGAGCAACCAAATCTTGTTGAGAAGCATTGCTGTCCATGGCTGGGGGTGGGGGTTGAGTAGATGACCTCTAAGGTCCCTTCCAACCTTGGAGATTCCATGATTCTGAAATTGTCAGGCAAAGCCACAGCCTAGTCTGTAGTCTTTAAGCTTAGCTAGCAACTCCCTCATTAGGGTTACATTAGGGAGAGCTGTCTGATTGCTGACTGAGTCAATTAATGAGATAAAGCAAAAGCGTGAGGGAGAGCACATTGGGCAATTCAGAGGTTGAAAGGCTGTGTTGAAACACATCTGGACATAATTAAGATGAAGTGTACAACTTCTGTCTGGCCAAACATAATTACTTGCAATTATACAGCTGATTGACATCTATACCATAGGGCCGTCACACAGAAGGGATGAGGTTTAGATGACTTGTGGGAAAAAGTAAAGGGAAGTGGGGAGGAAAAAAAAGATTTTAAAAATGCATAAAATGAGATAAGACTTTCAAGAGACAAAAATCATACAAAAGAGTTCTAGAAAAGAAAAAGTTTTAAAAAAAGCCAGCTCTTCACCCATCTAGTGGTCCACCCATCAAACCCATGTTCCACCAGCTTGGAGACCAGAATGTGGTGCAGGACAGTATCAAA
>JAOXOE010030326.1:0-13234 GCA_028565055.1 Phoeniculus purpureus | reverse complement strand
TGGAAGGGGCTGCCCAGGGAGGTTGTGGAGTCTCCTTCTCTGGAGACATTTAAAACCTGCCTGGAGATGTTCCTGTGCGACTTGATCTAGGTGATCCTGCCGGACATGATGAGTCTTCCAATCTGGGCAGTTCTGCAGTTCTGATTCTGTGTCATCATTTATATCAAAACAGCTTCTATTAAAAACATCCCCTGAGGCCAACACCAAAGACAAGCCTCTTGCATTAGAACTTTGAGGAGGTGTTTCATGTTTCCTGTTGCATGGGTGTGTGCCATCCTCATTCAGAATGAAGCATGACGTGGTACTGGAGCTGAGCACGCTGCTGGCAGCCACTTGCACCCTGGAGCATGGTGACGGCAGAGAGAGTGAGAATTTGCAGCTCTAGAGATAAGTGGAGGAGAAGTGCAAATCCATGGTGTATTAAAATGGAGGAAAAGAGTCTCATGTGTAGCTTGTGGAAGACAACATGATGGAGCAGGGGATTGGCTTTGAGAACAATGAGCAGGGAACTTATCCTTAAAGGAACTGCTGGCCCCAAGCAGAGGATGCCTGGATATGTTGCTGCGCAAATGGATCTAGGTGATCCTGCTGTGGCAGGGGGTTTGGACTAGATGATCTTTTGAGGTCCCTTCCAGTCCTAATTTTCTGTGATTCTGTGATGCATGGACTGAACTACAGATACCATGTTTCCACAAGGCAAAGAACATCTAGAGGTTTCTCCTCAGTGAGGAGAGTTTGTCCCAGTTACGTAAGAACATGTGATTAATCTGCATGTTTTGGTGTTGAGGTTTTTATGTTGTGTGAATTAAGTGTGTTTTGCTGTTTTCCCCCAAATCAAGTCAGTCTTTATTTTTGCCTGCAATTTTAGAAGTGGTTTTGAACTCTCTTGTTTCAGCTTATTAGCACACTAACTGAATCAGTTAGGTAATCTCAGTCCTGGATCAACTGATCGGCTGGTGACAAAGTACATTAAACTCCTAAAACACACTGTGGTTTTCTCAGAATTATATTTTTTTCCGATATTAAAAAAAAAGACAATAGGTGCAATCAAACTCAATGATTCTGGGTAAATGATTCCAGTTTTGGTACAGCTAAACACATTTTCTTAGACATAGACTAGTTCTGTTACCCAACAGAGGTTATTTCAGATCCTTCTATTTTCAGTCTGCCACAGAGTAAGTACTCATCATTTTATGACACATAGTTACATGGACTAAGATAATGGTAATTATATCTAATACTTCAAATCAATTACCTGGTGAGGTGAGGAAGGGCTCCCTCTTCCATATTCCACAACAGAGTATTTGCAGGTGGAGTTATTCACCTCTATGAGATGCATTAGCTATTGGTCAGAGTCAGAAGCAAGACACCGGATTTAACGGATTAAAGGTCTGATCCATTATCACACATTTTATAATTATCCAGAAGCATAAGTCTTTACAGTAATTAATCAGTGAGAGATTACTGAATATTCCCAGTGGGAAGACACTAAATCTGAGAAATAAGTGTAGTTTGGTGATGTCCTTAATTAGATATTGACTCGTTATCCAGAATGTTTGTGGCTTTGGACATAATGGTCACATACCAAAAGAAAAGTAGTATTTGCTTGTAGCCTTTACAATTACAGAGCAATTGTTGCAGAAAAGAAACCTAAGAAATCTATGATCCTGCTCTGGCAGGGGGATTGGACTAAATGATCTTTTGAGGTCCATTCTAATCCCTAATGCTCTGTGATTCCTTGATATAAGAAATCTGTAGACTAAAAAAAATCTTACAGAGTTTTATATCTACAGAATCTAATAAATCTATAGACTGTGCTATGGGATCCTCTTTTCAACTTTTCTATAGATACGGATGTACATTTGTGGCTGCTCTGGATGCAGTCAAAAAAAGGTGGGGGTGTTGTGAGCAAGGCAGTCATTCTGCCTCTCTGACCTCCGAATTTGTTTCAAATCAGAGAAGAGCGAGTCCCCAACCCTGTTACAGGGCCCGGGCCAATCCGCCAACGCATTGATGGCTGCGAGGCCTCACTGCCTGTCTAAGGAAAGCTGAAGGATCAGGAAAGAGATGATGAACACATCCAAGCAAGGAAAAAATTCCGTCAATTTCGGCTTCTGGTTGTAAAGATCTTGCAATGACACATGAAGGTGCTGTGGGTTTTGTGTCTGTAACTGCTGTTACTGCCCAGAAGTCAGAATCATAGAATCGTTTAGGTTGGAAAAGTTCTTTAAGATCATCGAGTCCAACCATTAACCCAACTGTCCCAAGGCCACTTGGGCTCTTTGAAGCAAACTAGTCCTCAGCCTTTGAGCTCAGCAGACCTGTAAACAGCAGAAATGGGAAGCCAATAAGAGAATCACTGATCATTGAATGGTGGTGGGTTTTCCTCCTTGTTAGCTTCCCGCATCCTATATCAACACAAGGACTATTGCATTAGGTTAACTCAGCTTTAGTTGTCTCACCCTTAGGGTCTGGCAGAGACTCATCCTGTGTACAAATTCACACAATCCTTTTCACCTCAGCAGACAGTGACTATGAGACAGTGCTATTCTAAGGTCTACTCATGTAGTGCAGGTCTTTTCCATAAAAATAGAAGTCTCCAAACTTTTCTCCTAATATCCCCCTTACTATTAATTTTATTTGGGATTTTTACACAAGTCATGTCAAAAGAAAACAAGCTTTCATAAGATTTCACAGCCTCTAAGGAAAGAGAGCTAGAAGTACGTCTCGAGCCTCCTCCACGCCTCGTTTCACTTGCAAAGGAATGGGCCAACACTGTGATGAGGTCTGTTAAAGGCTCCCTCAGCTCTTTAGTCACCTCCTCTCACTCCTGACATTTGTGTCCCTTTCTGTGTGCGGCACCATCACACATTTCTTATTCTCCAAATAACTTCTCACTCCTCCCTCGACTCCCCACTTTGAGAACTTCCTTTTTATCTTCACCAGTCATCTCATCTCTCTCATCCCCCCGACCTGAGCTGTGAGCTTACTGGAACAAGGAATTTGCCGTATTCTCAAAGTACTCTATAAACATGTCTAATAACAATCTTTTTCAACCCTTGATCTTTCCTAGATGAATCCTACTTAATTCTCACATAGATTTTTATGAATGGTTTTTCTTTACCCTTGGAAGCAACATCTTTCTGCTAATATTTTTATGTCAGCAACTAAGTGGGAGATAGACTGTGGCTGCTAAAAATAAAGAATAAAAGACAAAAACCCACTAATTACTCAGATCAAAACAAAATCTGGAGAAGTGAGTCATAACTCAAAAGAAAGGGAAGAATCTCTTCCCTTTCACTGAGAAAAGGAAAAAAACTGCAGAAAATTAAAATTTGCTTCTCTTACATTTAGGGGATTATTGTCATCTTTAACTTAACTAAACTAGGATCTTTCTCCAGCTTACGCCTTTAGACTGCAAGTAAGGCATGAAAGATGTCACTGAAAACTACACTAGTTGCAAGGCAAGAAATCCAAACAGCTTGAACTTTACAAATGAAAGAGATGAAATTGCCACAGTACTAAATAAAAGGATTTAATCAAAGCGGAGAACATAAACTACTTCTGACTATGCAAAGCCAGTAAGATGGTACAACTGGTAGAAGGCTGTTCGCTTGTATGTTGTGCCAGTTACTGAACTAGCATGCACCAAAGTAATTTGCAAATTGCTGTCTCTTGCTCTGGGTTCTTAGTTTAAGAAAAATTTTAGTACCATGTGAACTGTAAATACCTCTAAATCTATCCTTGATGCAACTACTCTGCAGTATTTGGAATTAAGGATTTTATACATTATTTAAAGTTTTAAATGTGGAAAAATACTCTCATAATACACTAACTTTGATGGCAGAGATAATGCTCATGGGTCAAGTTCAGAGATGATGTGAAGAATGATGTAAGATACATATGAGACTTGCCATATCTTACTCCTTCTGTAGTATTTCTTAATACAAATCAACCCTTCCTGATTTATTGACCATTGAATTAATAGCCTGTTAAATGTGTCAGCATGCATTTGAGCATTGTTTTTTCACAGAATCACAGAACATTAGGGATTGGAAGGGACCTCGAAAGATCATCCAGTTCAATTCCCCCTGCCACTGCAGGATCACCTAGATCAAGTCGCTCAGGAACATCACAGCTCATAGATTGCTGGAGGGGACAGTAACCACAGGCTCAATATATTCAGCACACAACACCTGTACCATCACACAGACTACACACTGTTTGTGGGGTATTTACACATGCCATTACTGAAGAGATGTATCTTCCACTTACGGCGCCTTTGTCTGCTCTGCGCTCAGTACTTTAAATGCTGTCATTACAAATGTTTACTCCTTCTCTAATGTATTACCAAATTGCACCAATTTTCATAATAAAACCTTTGCCCCAGATAGAAATAGTTTATTTTTTGCAAATAATAAAAAACCTATGAAGAATAAAATGAGCTTTTTAAAAGGATATATACTCTGGGAAGGATCGAGGGTATGATCACTTTTAAAAAGAATATGCTTCTGCAACCCAGCTTACAATTTTTGAAACCAGAGTTTGTTGTTTGCATTCTGCAAGAGTGCAATCTGTTTTTAAAACTATCTTGGGGAGTGCTTCCAAATTAGATATTTAAAAGTCAGCTACAAAAGAATGTCCTATCATTGAAAAAGGAGATTTTGGTTCTGATGCCCTCTGCCTTAAGCTCTAGTAAGGAAGATGGCTCTGTGGTGAAGAACTGAAGGCAAAGGCTTCATTCCTTGTAACTCAATAGTCAAAACCAAAGTTAGGAACTACAATGAAGCTGATCCAAAGTACATAAACACACAGTTTTTAGATGAAATGGTCAGCCTCATGGGAAAGTACTAATAATGAAGTTGTGAAAAAGCAGAAAGAGGAAGAGTGAACACGGTCTGGTCAGATATGGGGAAGGCAGCTGTAGAGGATATACACTCATATGCGTCAGTGAAATAACTGAACAGTTGTTTTATTTAACAATATTATGAACTCTCTGATCATAATAGCAGCTGCTATTTGTATCTCAGTAGACTAATATGCTCTGTTTTCCCTATTAAGACACGTTTGGGAGAAGTTTTGCTGGGGAAGGGGAGAAACCGCAGTGAGAAGATGTGCCAGGATTCCACGTTTCAAACAATATGTTGCCAAATACTTGAAAAAGAAAAGATATTATTTTCCATGGGTAGGTATTTGTCATATTATAAGCAACTCGCAAAAAAAAAGGAGTAGCTCCCTGTCTCTGTTATTTGATAGATATACTAGACGAAGGCCTACTTTTCAAAAACAGTGAGTGAGAGATGCACCCATATGTAGGTACCCACAGCTGGGTGCCTAGCTTGCTTACTTATACACTCAGGAGTACACAGAGACTAGAGGTTCTTCCAAGAAAGTAGACATCTTGGAGAAAGAACTAACCTGGTAGAAAAAAGGAGGCCACAGCTGCCATTTGCACCTGCCAAGTCATATTCACATCTCATCATTTGCTAGAGAAACAGTCACATCACAATACAGTTCTCCTAACCAAATCTCAGTTGTATTAGGTCCCTTATGTTTTGCTAGCCGCTCACGTATGCTTGTGTTTGTACATTCATGTGTCTCGTTGCCGTAGACATGGATTCTTGATAATTACCAGTTTTGAAAGGGTTTTTAATTTTAGAAGGTGCAGTAGTAAAAATATTGTCAGACTCATATTCCAATTTAAATATTAGAATGATGTTTCATTGTCTTTCAGCATAAAAAAATTAGAGGAGATTATGATTCTTTTTTTTTAAATTATGTTACTTTGATACGATATTGCAGGGAGAATAAGGCACTTTCCTTTAAACTGATTTTCAAAGCTATATCTGAGATCTATATCTGCTGTTTATGGATCACAACTAACTTTATAGTCATGCATAAACTGTACTTCTGAGTGCTGTAAGAGGTATCCCCTGTCTCACAATAAAAATATTATGGAACATTATATTTCCATATAGTAATGGCACTCTTATTTTACTAGTAGGAAAGGTATTGTACTAATTTAATTGACTAACATAAAAGTCTCACAAGCTAGATCAATATTTTATTTTCTCAACAGTTTTTGTCAATGAAGATTTAATTTCCCATGCAGAGAAGGTGTCTGTACAGCTCACAGATATAAGGGGAGTGTGGTCCTTTCTCTGGAGCCTGGAGTCTTTGACTTAACCCCCTAGCCCAGTCCCATGGAAGCTTCAATGCCAAAACACAAGCCTAGACGTCAGTAAGCAGGAGTATTATTTGCAACCCAATTGTAACCCAGAATCACATAAATTCTGTATGGCTTAGTTTATGCCTGAATGAAAGACTTCTGACAGCTTAGCTGTGTTGCTCAAGATGTGAAGATAAGAAAACATAAGCAAAATGGGAAATAATATAACAGCCTATTTTACAGGTTTGACATCAGAAGATAGAGGTTTCTGTAGGACAAATATTACCCTATTATCTGTTGTAAACCTAGAAGGGTTTTTTGGTCTTTTTTTTTACGCTAAATACAGAAACAGGCACAAGTTAGCTTAAATGCAGCACTGTATAAGGACAATAACATAAGAATGCTGCAGCTCTGCAATTATAATTCAGATACTAGCACAACGGACAGATATGTGAACTTTCCCTGAACCTAAATCCAAGTGCTGTTTGAAAGACATTTTCAGCTGATCTGGGTCAGCCGATGATGTTGTGTGGAAGGCACTAGCGGTTTGGTGGCCAGAGTCCAGTTCCACAAAGAACTTCCGCATTTGCTCAAAACCAAAACTCACTGAAAATTCTGAGGTTGTAAATGAGAGCCAGAATTCACAACCCCCTAATTAGGCTATTATCTGTCCACAGAACAAATATCACATAATCACGCAATTACTGAGGCTGGAAAAGACCTCTAAGATCATCAAGCCAAATCTATGACCTAACATCACTATCACCTAGATCATGGCACCAAGTGCCACATCCAGTCTATCCTTGAACACCTCCAGGAATGGTGACTCCATCACCGCCCTGAGCAGTCCATTCCAGTGTCTGATCACCCTTTCCATGAGGTAGGGCTTTATAATGTCCAACCTAACCCTTCCCTGGCACAGCTTCAGGCCCTGCCCTCTCGTCCTGTTGCTAGTTGCCTGGGAGAAGAGTCTGATCCTCACCTGACTACAATCTACCTTCAAGGAGTTGGAGAGAGGAAAAAGTTTCCCTCTTCAGTCTCCTCCTCCCCAGGCTAAACACCCCCAACTTCCTCAGTATCTCCTAATCAGACCTTCCCTCCAGTGTCTTCCCCAGCCTCATCACTCCTCTGGACCCACTCCAGCCCCTCAATCTCTTCCTTGAAGTGAGGGGTCCAGAACTCTCCCCAGTACTCAGTGGAAGGCCTGACCAGTGCCCAGTGCACTGGCACTGGAGAAAATTGAGGGGAGAACTATGTCCCTAGTCCTGCTGGCCACACTATTGCTGCTACAAGCCAAGATGCCACTGGCCTTTCATGCCCCCTGGGCACCCTGCTGGCTCCTGTTCAGCCAGTTGTTAACCAGTACTGCCAGGTCCCTCTCTGCCAGGCTGCTCTCCACCCACTCATCCCCCAGTCTGTAGCTGCAGGGGGTTGTTGTGACCAAAATGTAGGACCCTGCACTTGGCCTTGTTAAACCTCATTTCATTGGCCTCTGCTGGTTGACCCAGTTCATCCCTACAGATCAGACAGAAAGAAAAATATCCTTCCCACCTGTACTCACAGCCTGCTGTGGTGGTGACACCATGCAGCACTAGGTACAGGTTTTCAGGCTACTGCTATCACAGGCAAGGATAAATACTGAAACTCTTGCAAGTGTTTAAAAAATAAAGATATAAACATAACCTCAAAGTAGTTAGCTCTGAAGCAAGTGAGATATGATGGAGTTAGATGGGAAACCTACAGGCATTGTGGCCAATTCAGTGGGTTAGCTCCTAAGGAGAAGACACTCCCACCTGGCAAATTATGCTAATAATAAAAATTATTCTAATTACATACATAATTACTTCACACTTATCATTAATAACCAATGCTAATAAAGCCGAAGCCTGAAAATAATATTAAAATTATGTTGCCATTTGCACCTCAACAGCATATTTGTTTATCATTCTTTTAATTTTAGAATGTACTTTGTGACTCTGAAGGTGCAGATGTGAGAGACAGAGCAGTAGATGAAAAGCGTTTCCCTTTGCTGATTTGTGGTATGTGAAAGCAGCTGAAAAAGCCATAATCTTGGCTACGTGTGTGTCTGCAGGGAACACTTTGGAACACAAAATGGGGCAAAGGGAAAACAAAAGTGTGGCAAGAAGGAGCAAATATACTTAAGCCACACACAGTATGTCAGAGCCAGGGAGTCCCTGACCAGCGCCGTGCACCCAAGGACCTACATTTTGGCAGACTCTGAGGGCTGGCAGCCCACAGACCCTGTTGAATTCTGTCACCCTCCCTGCCTGAGAGCCAGCCACTCCACTGCCAGCTCTTGCAGTACCCCTGCACCACTGTTTGACTTCTACCTTCACACATTGTTGGTGAGACTTGTTCCTTCCAGACCTCAATTTCTTCCCCTACAAAGCACAAACCTTTAGAGCTTGGTACCTGGTGGTGTGTTCAGGGGAAATTCTCCTGAATGAAGTGTTTTGATTTAAGCAGCAACACAAAGATGATTTAAGTTCAGTTGGGTAACACCAAAAACTCTGTTTTGCCTTTTTTATTCTTTTTACTTCTTACATATCACCCTCATGTTTTTTTCAGGCCAGAGAGAGAAGTCTTTACATTATCAGTGAGTTCAGTATCAGCCTGGGTTCTCAACCTGGCTCTTAAAAACTCTTCATACATATCCTTAAATTTGTATTTTTGTATCCCTGGATTTGATAAATAGCATGTGTGTTGAAGTGGGAAAGGTGTTCATAATTTCCAGCTGAAGTATTGCCTGGTGAAGTGTCAACTTGGGTTACATAACTCATATATAAACAGACTTTTTGTGGCTGGTAGGAGAATAATCGGTTCAACTCATCTATTCCCCTATCTCACACAGCTGCACTGGCCTCTTATTTCATTATTCAGTAAAGCTTGCAATGACCACCACATTCCATATGAAACAGAATTTCTACCATTGAGAAAATTCACATAGATTCAGATATTTATAGAATCATAGAATCATTAGGGATTGGAAGGGACCTCGAAAGATCATCTAGTCCATTCCCCCTGCCACAGCAGGATCACCCAGACCAAGTCACACAGGAACACATCCATACTGTTTTCTAGAAGTTCTAAGCACCTGCACTATTTAAAGCCTGAAATCTCCTCAGGAAGACATTACTTCATCCCAAGTTTGGTCAAATCTGAGCCTTCAAGGCCACTATCACGGAAGAAAGGCTGATGTAGAGCTAAAGCTGCTGGCCTGGGACTCGGGGAGACATTTAGCAGCGCCAGAGCTCCAAAGATCATTCAGCTAGGCGCCTTCAGTGCGCTACACATGAGGCAACATCCTCCAGTTTCAGAGCTGTGCAGACTAGCATACATGAAGAACCAGTAGAGTAAAATTAATCAGCTGGAAATCCATCCTTCCCTTACCACATACTAGCCTTTGCAGGCATGTTAGGTACTACTCTAATAATAAATCATTATTACTTCCCAGGGAATGAAGTCAAGAAGGGTGAGTTTAAACCATTGTTGGTATCAGATGGAGTGTCCTAATGATAAGGATTCAAGGAAAGGAGCAATGTTCCCCTATAAGCTTCTAATTGAATGGACTCCTGTGAAACCATTAGTTGCTCATTAACTATTTCACTTCCTCCTGTCAGTATGGAAGATGGCAATGTTGGCAAATAGAGAGATAGCATTGCTGCGTGCGATGCACACCAGGGCTGTGTGACAACTTAAACAGACCCCTTAGTCTCATTTTTTCCAAGCTAAAGAGACCCAGCTCCCTCAGCCTTTTGTCATGAGGGAGACGTTCCACTCCCTTCATCATCTTTGTGGCTCTGCACTGGACTCCCTCAAGCAGTTCTGTGTCCTTCTTGAACTGAGGGGCCCAGAACTGGACACAATATTCCAGATGTGGTCAAACAATTAACCGTAACACTGTGACTCCAAGCCTTAGATGAGCCACTACTGATTCTATGTAGTTCTTCTTCCCAGCTGAAGAAACAGACACATAGAATGAAAATAGTGAAGGTAATATGCTGCATGACAGGTACAGTTGAGAATTACTGCTCTACACAATCACGTGCTGGTACTGCAAAGCGTGTATATGCTTCACAAACATATGTTCTGGAGATGAGCAACATTAAACACATGGCTGCTACCTGTCTAGAAACAATGGTAATATCAGTAGCAGCATGGATTGAATGAGAAGGAACACACCTACGTAAAGTGCAACACTCTGTGTCCAGTCTCTTCAACTGGGGGTTCCTGTCTGACTTGGTCTAGGTGATCCTGCTCTGGCAGGGTGACTGCACTAGATGATCTTTCAAAGTCCCTTCCAATCCCCAATGTTCTGTGATTCTGTGATCCTTTCCAGAAAAGCAAAGGAGAAATTTATCATCGTTGAATCACCCCTCTGTCATTGCACACTTATACTAGAATATGCCGGCAAATCACTAAGAGACATCTCCCACAAGGTCTTTGTAAATAAAACTGCTGACATTGCTTGAATTTAAATCACAGCCAATTTTCTTAGACCCACAGTAAAAAAAGTGGATAGAAATACATCTCTTTCTGTTAACCTTCAGCTTAAAGATTAATTCTCTCAAACATTTGAGAGAAGAAAATGAAATTGTACAAATGTCCACAGATTAAGGAAGGTAAACAGGAGATATCTCCAAGGCCAAGTAAATGTCTTGAAAACCCCCAAATTTCCTCAATCATTTTCTAGTGTTGAATTACATGTGTAGTTCGTAATAGCAAATTATTTCCTCTTTCAGGTGTCCAATCAAAAAGTTACATGAAGTCTCCCTATCTCCATTCCCCAACTGCATCAAGGAGAGCAATATAATAAGGCCCTATTGACAAAAATATTCCTTGATTGCAAGGATCGTCGATATCCTGAAAATGAGTTTTCACAACACTAGAGGTGCACTTCAGCTCACTTTGCCAGGTGTTTGCATTGCAGCGATAATTTCTAGCACTGTGCTGGCTGCTGAATATGGCCCCAAATTGGAATCTCCCCCGTACAAGTATTCAGAGTGCATAGAAAAACCTGGGCAAAGAGCAGAGCAGGCTATCACCACAAACCATCACAGAGAAAAGAGCAGAGCACCCTAGATGCAAGCTGCATCAGAGCAAGCATGCAGGACTAATGCTTCCAGCTCTATACCAGCAGAAGGTTCTACATTGAAAAGGTCATGCATGAAAAAGCTCTACATGATAGCTCAGGATGAATCTCAGAGTCCAATCTCTCTCTAGCTCAAATCAGTATTTCGGAGGAACACTGGGGTATACTGAAAGGCATGTCTTTGCACACATGGTGCCTCTTTCCTCTTCACTAGGGTGTTTCCACAAATGCTTTCCTCAATCTGAACCTATCTCTGTGGATGAATTTGATTGTAGGGAGGAGTTGGACTAGATTACTTCTGAAGGTCCTTTCTAATCCAAAGCATTCTATTGTTCTGGGATTTTCCCAAAGCTGGAGCAAAGAAAGGAAAAGTCTGCCTCCAAACTGCTTCTGCTTGCAGTCACTTCAGTGAGCAGATTGTGCCTGTGCCTCAAGTCACAGCAACAGAGTAAAAAGTGCTGTCTAAATGAAGACTTCCTGTTGATATCAATTTATTGTCACAAAGCTGAATTCCTCCTTCCTGCTGCCAATTATGTTAAGAGATAATTCTAAATAAATAATCATAAATAATTCTAAATAAAATTTCCTCTTGATACAATCTTAAGTGTTTTGAGCTACGTTCCCTTCTCCAAAGCCAAGATGTTTAAAAGCAACCTGTGATTTCAGACACCCTTCCTTCCAGTTACTTGATTTGAATGATGGGAAACTTGATTTTCTGTAGCTACTCTTAAAAAAGTGGCAGCTTTCAAGTTGTGCAAACAGTTGAAGCTGAAAGTTCTAGCCATATTTGAATGTCTGCCCTTGTGTTATGTGCAAATATTGACTAATCAGTTACAAATTATAAATCTAAGATACTTGTTTATTTTAAAAATATTTATCAAAGCTAAAAAAGACCATATAACTGATTGTTACCTATTTTAAGGGAGTTGGGTTTTTCACTGATTTAATGTGATTACTCAGGATTTGGCAAAGAGATTCCCTAGCAAAGTTGAGGAGCATCAGGGTCATCTATGCAGGCAACACAAATCTAGATGCTGTCTCACAGTCCCTAAAGCACAGATACCCTGCTTGTACAGGTCCCCTACACCAGCTGCAGGAGCATCTCCAATTGTCAGAGGAGCACAAACACACCAGAGCCATCCATCCTTAGAGCTCTTCATAGAGATGTTTGAGGTAAAAGTGCCTGGCAGTTCCTCGTATCTTCAAGCCCTGAATAAGTGAGAATTGCCCCTAATCGCTAGTATTTGTGATTCATACATAAATGGAAGAAATATGAATAAGGAATACGTCATACGAACAGAAGTTGTCTGTGCCCACTGACATCGTCACTAGAATCAGCCTCTTCTCCTGCAGTCACTGAGATTGCAAGGCTGGCTTAGTGCAGCCTGATTGCAGCTGTGTCTGCTTTGGTTTCCTGAAAGAACTTGCAAGTCTAGCGTGGTGACTTGTCATCTGCAAGCCTTGAGTTTTATTCACAGTTTGCTAGGAGCCACATTAAATAGCGACATCATTCTGGAGATCAGCTTCTGCAGCAATGTTCTTGTCCTTAAGACTTTGCAGATGGGTGATTCCCTGTGTGCTTGCTTTAATGGCTCTGCTGCCAGAGACACTAATTTTCTCAGACAGATCTCTCTGGGGGGCTCTTGATAAGAGAGTTAACTGAAATTTGTGTCCAGTTTACCTGGGCCTCACCAGCACCCCAACAGCAGGATGTTGCACTAGAAAGACATCCTTCTCAGGTGCACATTTCACAGAAAGACTCAGAAAATCCTGATGCATGCACATTATTTAACTGAGCTCATAAATATCAACAAGCTGTGTGGAGCAGCAGACACACTGGAGGGCAGGGATGCCATCCAGAGGGACCTGGACAGACTGGAGAGGTGGGCACAAGCCAACCTCATGGAGTTCAACAAGACCAAGTGTAAGGTCCTGCATCTGGGTCAAGGCAA
>JAOXOE010030325.1:0-13234 GCA_028565055.1 Phoeniculus purpureus | reverse complement strand
GTCACTGCAGCCAAGGCTGTCCCTGAGCCTCACATTGCTCACCAGCCCTTCCCTGTTGGTGAGAACAAGGTCCAGCAGAGCACCTTTTCTTGTTGCTTCCTCGACCATTTGGAGGAGGAAGTTCTCATCTATGCAATCCAAGAATATCCTGGATTGCTGATGCCTTGCTGTGTTGTCCCTCCAGCAGATGTAAGAGCCACTATGTCATGGCATCCCAGCAGCACAGTGGCCCTTCATTCATCCTGTTTGATGCCCAAGCTCTGTGCATTTGCATAGAGGCACTTCAGCTGGGCTGGCCCTGTCCTCCTCTTGTTCCAATTCCCCTTGATTTCCTCAGATTGTCCTGGTGCATCATCCCTGGCTTGCCCCAGGGCAAATTGAGGGCCCACATTGGTTCTCCATCCCTCTGCCTCTGGTGAGCTGCTCCAGTGTTTGTCACCAGCTACCAAGAGACTATTAACCCCTTCCCCCTTCAAACACAGTTTAAATCCCTATTAATTAGCCCTGCCAATTCCTGCCCCAGGATCCTTTTCCCCCTCTGGGACAAGTGCATCCCATCAGCTGTTTGCAGCTCTGGTGCCTTGTAAACTAAGCCGTGATCATAGAATCCAAACCCACGTTGATGGTACCAGTCCCAGAGCCATGAATTGAGCTGATGGCTCTTCGTGAATATTCCCTTGTCCATTGCTGATGTTAGAGGGATAGAAGAGAATACAACTCCTGCAAAGGTACAGTGGCATCCTTATGTATTCTGACATTTTGCTGGAGAAGCTTCCAAAGTTCTGCAAAAAAGCCATCCTTTTTAAGCCAAAAAGTGCACTCTGCCCCCTCTACCCTTCATCTCACAGTGGGGCTGCTCACTCTGCCGGTCTTCTGGCCAGTTTCTTTGCTCTTTGTTCATGTTGGTAAAGCCATCTGGAAGGCTCAAGGTTCAACATATTGCCTTGTTATCTTGTTCCAGGCTCAATTAGGCCAAAGCTTAGCTTGAGTCCCCTAGATCTTGTAGGGAGTGCTGGTTCACTGGCACAGCCAGGCAGTAGCCACCCGGTCTTGAAAGGAAGCAGGCCTGCTCAATAAGGCCATGTTGAGACAAAGACATCCTTCTTTGAAGTCTCACAGGGACTTAGCTCACTAAAACTAAAGTCTGTGAAAGGTTTGCCATCAAAACTGTTGAATGCATAATTATTTAACTCTAGTAAAACTGTACTCATCATTACATAAGGGAATGTTTCAATAATTTCCTGCTTTGCAAACAGTAAACTTCAAAATTCAGTAAACACATACCTGAGGAGCGAAAGTGTTAAGAGACAAAATGGAACTGTTAAAAATATTTTTCAAAATAGTTAATCTTTGGCAATAAAAAAATAAAAGATTAATTAGACCAAAGACAATCCAAACAACTTTATTCCTGCATATGACATTAAGTCTATATAAGTAGTGTCAAAACAAAGAGCCTACCAATATGACATGAAGTCTACATAAGAGATGGCAAAACACAGAGCCTTCCAACAGAGCACTTTTTTACCTATCATACATACTTCCTGGTTTCTCTTATAGAGACCTCTCAGTGCACTTCAAAGAGTATTGTTCTTTACTATTTCACTATGGCTCTAGTCCCCAGATGTTCACAATAAATCCCACAAAACTACATGTGTCTAAGGCACAGAATCATAGAATCACAGAACCACAGAATCATCATGGCTGGAAAGGACCTCCAGGGTCATCGAGTCCAACCTTTATCCTATTATCTAACTGCTAAGGCACAAGTGTGCTGGCAACTTACTCATTCCATGTGCAATGAAAAAATAATGACTTTCCTGGTACAGATTGGAAGACCAGATTGCACAACATTTCCTAAAGCTCTCTAAGGGACTTCTAATCTGCAAAAAGTTGTCATCTAGCTAACTGTGGAGTAGAGCAGACTCCACAGTTCATGAATCATAGTTTATGTCTAGCTCCAACCCTCCAGCAGATGTGTCTGTTTCATCCAGCAGAAGCTCCTTTTCACAGGATCACAGAATGTTGGTGGCTGGAAGAATCACCTGGATTAGATTGCACAGGAATGTGTCCAGGCTTTTACTTCAAGACCAGGAAAGAGGAAGGGGCAGCTTTCCTCAGACCAGGCAAACACGCATCCCTTCAGTGCAGTAAAGACTTAGCTAATTGCAGAGTTTAAAATAGCTTGTTCTAATGTAGCTGCCAGTTTGCAATATTTTTTAAGATCATTAAAAAGCAAACCTTTTGTAGCAGGCCAACACCTTTGTAGTTGCAAAATGTAAGAAACAAGCAAAACTGAGAAATCTAAGCTGATCCGTAGACATTTGCAAATAGATTCATTTCTGTATGTAAAATTTGGTTTTGAGATATTTACATCCCTGCTTGAAACAACATTTTTGTCATTAGACCCCCAAAGACAACACATTTTTTGGAATATGAACACTGGAAAATATCAACTGAAATACATTTAAGAATATCAACTCTAGACAGGAAATGTTAATACACTTGCAAATTTTCAGGAATATTTGTACTGAATTTAATGCTTTTGGGTGCACAGATCTTCTCATGTATGTGGTTTACAGATTTCTTCTTTCATTAAAAATTACAATTTCTATGTCTCTGTGGTTGTACATGGCGATTTGTAAAACACAGGAGAACACGGGCTCTACTCTAAAGACCTAACAACAACAGTATTTAACATAGGATTAAATCATCTACTTTTCATATTACACCTTTCTTTTTGAAAGGTTAAAAAAGACTGAAAAAATTAAATTAGAATAAGCTGCAGTGTATGTTACTGCTCTATCTGATTCCACACCAAAGGAATGGAATCCTACTACGTAACAATGGAAAAAAAGAGATCTTCAGTATGCAGAGCTGACCTAAAGCAAATCTCAGTAGCAAACTCAGGACTGGACAACACCCCTGCAAGAGGGAAGCTCATTGTAGTGATTTGCATGTACGCTACTATCTTTTATTTCTGTGATGATATTTTCTAAGGACAAAGATTTGCAGCATGAAGGTCCTGGTTCAATGGCAGTTTCTGGCTTCTGCAGCAGCAGTTTCAAGCTCTGGAATGTGGTAAAACCTGCAGTGACTGATTGTAAACTGGCCAAGCTTCTGCCTAAAGACAGTGCCAGACTCTGCCTCTAAGGTTCGCTTTACATTTCCTAAGCAGTTATGGTTATCTTTCGGCTGCAGATTGAAAGTTTGGTCTAGTATTACATGAGTCAGTAGAAAAACTGTGACTCATAATAAGTAGAGAAATGAATGGATAAGGCATATAAAGGCCAAACTTGAAGGAATCAACTTTGAACTACAACTTAGATACTCGTCCCTAAAGACACAAAGATCTGAGAATGAAAACAAAAAAATTAAATGGAGTATTTAACTTAGGGGGGGAACAGTTAATCTCAAACAAATGCTTCATGACATTTCCTAAAGCTGCTTCAGAATTTTCGCTACTACATTTGAATGCTTGCAAAGCCCTATGTAATTATTGCTTCAGTCTTCTGCAACCCTTGAATGCAAAAGTCGATGTGAACAAAAGCAGTGCCATGCTAATTTGTAAACTTCTAGCAGTTTCTTAACCTCTCCCAAAGTGAAGCTCCAAGTCTCCCGTGTAGTTGGTCAAGTACTTCTAAAAAACAATTCAAGTAACCCTTTTAAACCTGGCATTTTGCAGTTCAATTTGATGCTCTTAAGTTCTGTGTTATAAGGAATAGACATTATTCACCTTTTTTATAGTAACTTATTATTTTTCTGGCCACTTTCATATACTGTTGCAGTTTGAAAATTACCAGAATTTTCAGAGGTATAGATTTGTGCTTTCATGAAGAAAAAAGTTACGTTGCTTTAAGAGGCCTCCCCACAGTGACCTGTCCTGGGCGGAGGTGACACTGTCCCGAGGACCTGCCCTTAAGGGGTGTTGGCTGGGTAAGAAGATAAAAGGGGCAGTGATCTTAGCTCTGCCTCTTTTTACTGAAGGCTTCTAGCCCAGCACGGGGCTGCTGCCCTGTGCTAACCACCCCCCACCACTTCCAGGGTGGTGGGTGGGAGGAAAGACGGGCCTGCTAATGGCCCAGCCTGGTCTGGCCTGGAGCGGGATGCTGTGGCTCCGTGCGAACCTTAGTGCCAATCAACCATCAGCCCCCACCACGGAGCAGCTATGCAGCAACTCACGGTGAGATGAAGGGATTCCTCTTTTTCCCCCAGAGCTGAGACAGGAGGAGAGGGGAGAGGGGAGGGAGGGTCATGGGACCCTATCGGCCACATTTGCACAGGGTTGGGGGGGGCCTGCTGATGCGGCCATGCAGTCGGTCTCAATCTTGGGTTCCCATGTGGCTGGGGACATACCACTGCTATCTTAGAGAGCACTGAGCAGCAGGAATAGAGACTGTTTGTCATTTCTGCTGCTGAGGAAAACTGGGGATGCTCAAGTATTGGGGAGAATTCCTCTGGTCTTGCTGAAGAAAGCAGAAGGACTCAAGAATCCTTAAACCTTGACCATGAAAGACAGAGGCTCAGTTCTCTGTTTGAAAGCACGTCTCCTGCATCGAGGGATGCAGTTCAGGTGCTGAGGAATCAGGCCTGCCCAATGAGCATTGAGCTGGAGAAGCTACAGAGAAGAATTGAAGAATTTGCCAGTCTGGACAGCCAGGATGCCACTGTTTACAGGCAGGGGTGACACATGAATAATAGAGAGGGTGTTGGTACTCGTCTCTACTCAATGGACATGTTCTTTTCCCAGGTCTCTAATGTGAAAAAACCCAAGGACCAATACGACAGTGATCTCCTATTGTATTTTTCTCAGAATATGTGATGGCATTTGTGACACAATTTCTAGTTTGTGTGCACTAACTTGCTTAACCTTTTCTTTTTTTGTGTATACAGTTATAGCGTTAATAAACCCTTTTACATTTTCCCTAAGCTATCCATTGTCTGGAAAATTTATCCAAGATCTCATCAAGACCTAACTGCTTTGTTTGCTTTTCCTTTATCTTTAATTGTGGTCTTGAACCCACCACGTATACTCATTAGCTTTTTACTTCTTTCTTATATAAGAAGCAAGTTTTTGCCTTTGTTCGTCACTGCCGTCGTTTTCTAAAGTTGCAGATATGGCCCACTTCATCTGAACTACACACAGTATTCACAATATGGACATGTACTGTACATTGATGAAACTACATTGACGTAATGGTTTTGGTGTTGCTGTCCTCTAGAAATTTGAGAATTAGTGGTCTATTTTATTCTTTTTACATTTTGCCAAACAACAAAATCCCATGTCTGTAAAAAATAAAAAAGAAATTCATAATCTTAGTAGAAGAAAAGGAGGATGGGGACATAAATGCCCTGCTTGATACAAACATAATTATGAAGATCTATAACATCTCTGCCTAGACATCAAATTCTGTACGACAGAATGTCTTAATTCAAATTTATATGCTACATTTGCTAGTGGAATTTAGGCATTTTAATACCACAAATGGCTGCTGCTCTGTTTCTTTTATGTTATATATAGGGAGAATTCATATAATAAAAAATTATCTTTATGGGAATCAATATATTGATTCAATCTGGTGCTAGAATATGTTGGGAGGAAATGCCAGGAAAGGAATGGGAGTATAATTCCATTTGGAAATAAATGCTGAGGGTCTAAATGCACTAGAGAGAAGTAAGAAGATAGAAATCCATGGGACTCATGGATGCAAGTTCATGTGTCTATGACAAGCTGGATGGTCTCATTTCCCTCTTAGGCATTCAGTGCTGCAAAGTACTGTGGATAACGAAGTAGTTTTAGAATCCAAAAAAGAAGTTGGACAAATTCATTGGTACAAAAATTCAGTGTTTACAGAGTCAAACAGCCCCAAATCTTAGTGCTTCTAGAACAGAAAGTCTTTACATTTCAGGCTGCTGGAAAAGCACATTGAAGAAGTATCACTACATCACTCCCTGAACCTCTTAACTTTTTGTCAGTTTTAGCCACTTTTAGGAACAGAGCATACAGGCAGCTGAATAGTCTAACCCAATATTTGAAATTATAAATACAAATATTAGCTGACTTTTTCTAAAGTTGTAGATATATTTCATTTTATCTGAACTACACACAGTATTCATGGTATGGACATGTACTGTACATCAATGAAACTACATTGGCATAATGGTTTTGCTGGTCTTATCCACAATTATAAATACATTATAAATTATAAACAATTTTTTGTAAAGTTTTAGAGTTTTCCTGGCTGAAGATCTGGCACAAGAAAAGAAAAATCTCAAAAAGGATGAAAGACAGATGACCTTACACGTTGGGTCCTTAGATATTTTCAGGATACCTAGATAGCTTGCATTGAAAAGGTTAATTAATGCAGGGTTTTTTTCTAAGCCTCTGGAATTTACTTAGGCGTTGCAGCACCTGAAGAAGTTATGTCTTATTAGCTAATAAAGGCATTGACCTATTGAGTGGCATAGCACTGAGCAGCAGCTTAAAAAGTTTTGTAAGTGCCCATCATGTCTATTAACACTGTAACTTGACAAAGTTGTAATACTTCCCTAAGACCAGTGCAAAAGGCTCAATTTTCATTCCTTACTTGAAGTGGACTCTGATGTGTCTTGCTGGCTGCAGACCAGTTAGTACGTACACCATCATATCAGCAGCCCGGCTACAAGGGGCACACTGACCTAATCTAAAAGCCAGCATCACTGTGCAGAAATGTTCAGACAAACAAAGGCCAGAGCATCAACAAAGCCCCACCACAAAATCAGCTCTCTTTGTCTATGCCCAAAAGAGTCTTGCCAGTTCCAATGGGACAGAAAGAGGTAACACACATCTAATTTTCCTTCATATTGCATTTTTATCAACACACAGGAATCAGTAATTGCATGATTCATTAATAAGCCAGAACTTACTGCAGGCAGATCCACAGCAGTTCTCTCCCTGCCCAATTCCCTCTGTGGAAGAGGCAAACCTCCAATATATTCCCTGTCATCTATTGATCTGTTTCCAAAGAACTTGCAAAACAGTGGGTTGAATTATGTCTTCCCAGATTACAATGAATATTACACAGTACTAGGGACACTTTGCAGAACTGTGAACATTATTGTGGTTTTTAATGCCTTATTTTGTATAGTTGGATGTCAAGAACAGTAACAATGCATTATATCAACACAACTATAAAAATTTCAATTAAAATTTGCAGATGAACATTTGTCCATAAATGCAGCTATAGTGCACATAAAAGCACTATTCATTTCACTGCAAGGTGTGTCTCTCCACCTATATGTAACAAAAATCCTGTACTTCTTTCCCTTTATAAATTTATTTAAGATGTGTCCATTATCAGTCCTGAAAACAAAATATCCAAAAAAGTCCTGTCTTATTGTACCTTTATTAACATATTTGAATGACAACATCAGGATGTCACTTCAGGGGGACAGACATTAGTTCTCTACCAGAAATCAGAGAATAACTCACTTTTTCAATGTTGTTTACTTTATCCATACAAAAATACTTCTCTGAATGTCACATTTTTCCATGGGTGTGAAGACACCACTGTTGGAATACCTCTGTACTCTCTTCAATGAAAAAGGATGTCCAAAAGCCAGGAAAGAGTTTCATTACTCATATCAAGTAACTTTCACCTCCAGTGAGGAACTGCAACACAAACAAGTATGTCTGCAGCATTCCACTCTTTAACAAATATTTTAACTTCTTCACCCACTTTTCCAGACCCTAAAATATTTGGTTTCTGTTTTTCCCTCAGTTGTTGACCAGTATGGACATGTGTGAAAGACACCCTGTTCATTTCAAATAGTTGAGAACACAAGAGATAATTCTCAAATTGCTCCAAAGTAATTCAACATTACTTTGTTCTGTAGTACACTTTTAAAATGGTTTGTCTTCATTCATGGATTATCCTTAATGAGCTATAAAGATATTAGAATCAATCTTGGTTTAACATCTTTCTTTACTATTGAACTTGAACTTTACTACTGTGGCTAACAGCCGAGACACTATACTTATTTGTGATAGGACCCCACAATAATCAGGGAAAGTAGTGATCTAGAACAAATTATGGCAGGCAAGAAATAACCCCAAGATGTACAGTATATTATGTTATTAGTCCTGAGGCAAAGAAGGAAAAAAATGTTAAGTGACGTGTTGTTGCATACTGCCAAAATGTTGCCAACAACAGTTGGAGCATCAAATATATTTTGCACAATAAACACACTTGTTTCTTACAACACAAGCCAGATCTACTGCTTCTATAGCTTAATCATCAAACAGAAACAATATATAAAATTTTTTTGAGAAGTCAAATATATGGCTCAGAGCACAAGATCACAAAAACAAGGAAATTCATAACTGTGTAATCAGCACAGACACTGTGGTACATAGAACTCTTAGAAAAGGAGCAAAACTCACAGCAAACCCCAGTCAAATACCATGTTACAGGGATGAGACCAGCTTTTCTTTAAGAGTGAATTTCAGTCACAGGATGGTAGGGAAATAGCTGAAATACTGCTAAAAAAATGTTAGCCTCATTCCAGTAATACTGAATCTTGTCTAATTATTTTGTTTATTTCCACCTTGACAATTTCACTATGAATGTATGAGCAATCAGGAACCAGCTGTGCTTCCTGCGTACTAATTAATTTTCAGGAAATAATATGAACAAATTTTCATGTCATAACCATAAAGTAAACCTTAGCTTTAATGTTTTATTCATCACCCTTGCCTAGAGCTCTCAATTGTGTAGGAAAGCACCAGTCATGATCTACCATGACTGAAAGAATATTTCACTAAATTCCAAAATTCTTCCACTGTGACAGCATAACAAGGGGACGAATTTCTCCCTAGATTAGAAAATGTAGTTGGTATTAGTCTCATTGAGAGAATTTCAGTCACAGTCTCTTTCTTCACTATCAATAGGATCACTTTGCAGAAACTTGCTATCAGAAAGTTACCATTAAAACGAGTGGCAAAAACACAGGCAGGTAAAATGGTTTGGAAAAGACATTAAAGCTCATCTAGTTCCAACCCTTTACCATGGCTAGAGACACCTCTCACTAGACCGGGTTGCACAGAGCCACATCCAACCTGGTCTTGAACACTTCCAGGGAGGTGGCATCCATATCATTCTTGGCAACAACTTCCAGTGCCTCACCATCCTTCTAGTGAGGAATTTGTTACCAAAACCTAGTCTGTATCTATGCTCTTTTAGCTTGAAACTATTTCTATCAAACCCTTGCTCTATCATTAGAGTCCCTTGTAAAAAAACCTCTCTTCAGCTTTCCTGTAGGCCCCCTTTAGGTACTGGAAGGATGCTGTAAGGTCCTCTTGGAGCCTCAGCCTGTCCTCATATGAGAATATGATAGACCGGCTTTAGAAACTGAGCAAGATACAGTGCAGCTCTTCTACAAGGCAAGATGAGCTGCCCAAAAGCAACACCTTGGAAAGGATGTAAGAATGACCTGACAGAATATGCGACTTTCTGATCCTTAGCTATTCTCCGGGGACTAACAAGGACTTCTCAAAATCACAGCAGATACCCCAAGCTGCTCTAATATATACTGAGAAGCAGTGTAAGGAAGCCTACGCTAAAATCTTCTGTGCTTATAGCAAATCGAAACCTCAAACACAGTAGGCTCTGATTTCTTCTCAGCATCTTTAAAATACACCAAAATATTTCCAGTTACATAAACATAAATCAGTAGCACTTCATATGTGATTTATCACATGCCTGGCTTTCACAGTAATGCCTGATACTTTGTTGGATGTGGATACAACAACACTTACATTAGAAGCAGTGTAAAAATAAATAGACAATAATCCATAGCTTTTTTGTGCCTCTTAGGAGTCCTATTTCGAATAGATATTTACTGTTTTCTGGAAAAAGCAGCAATAGCTGTAATACATGAAACACTGAACTCTGCTAACAGCTTTATTATTGCAAGTGCTTTAACTTCCACTTAGAAGCAAGGCAAAGTTCTTATTAAGGTAATTATCTGTCTTCCTTCTGATTTCAAGTAGTGTTCATCTTATTTTTCCTGCCAGGATCTGTTGTTAATAAAGTGCTGGTTATTTTCATTTGTATGAGTACCTTACAAATATTTCTTGTAAGCTCAAATCACTTCTTACGTATAAATGCACATTTTTTTGACACTCCTACAAATGCAGCTAAAAGCTAGCAACAAGACACAATGGAAGAAAGAATCCTGTTTTCCAACAGCACTCTACTGTACCCAAATACAAAACTTATGGACCAACTAACAGTTTTGTATCAAAATGACCTCAAGAGGATAAGAAAAAAGCTTGTTTCAGAGCATATCTAAAGGAACAGCGGGTGGTGTCAGCAGTGTGTCTCAGGTCCACGGTGCATAAAGAAAAATTAGTCCATTGGAGTCATAATTGTATGTTTAAGGATATAGATATGAAAACTTAAAAACATTGTAGCACAAAGTCAGTGCGTTTCAAATCTGAGACAGAAAGGAGCAACAATGTGAAAACTCGCACATTGCAGAAAGATGTTAAAATAGAGTTGTGACTGTCTGACTAATTTTTTCACTGGAAAGAAGCCAGGAGTTTAAGCAAGCTTTCATCATGTCAGCATAAAGAGGGACTGTCTCCCACAACCTTCCTTTTTTCCTGGATTGACAAGCACCTCAAGGCTGTGTTGCTTTTCCCTGAGGGTCCAGTACCTTCATATTGTATTTAGAGGTTCTAGGTAAACAAAGCATCTGTTTACAAATTAGTTTTACACTTTCCATCTCTCATTCACATCTTTTCTCTGTGAAAACACAAAAATAATTTTAGCTGCAGCTGAACACCAATTTTCCCTATTACAGTGTCAAAACCACAAAGTGGTTTTGTTTGTTCTGTGGCTTGCAATTAATAATTCTAAGGTAAAAATCTGAAGTAGAAAATACAACAATTTTATCTTTGCAGTTAGTTAAATTGCAATTTAACTGACCCAAATGTACTGACCAAAATGGTGAGACTATAACTCAATGTTTCTGCTAATTATGACTTTTCTGTTTAATTATGCTTGTTGTGTTAGCTTTTCACATATTAACCCAAGAATTAAAGTCTGATGCCATAAATGTTCATATAAGGCAGATCTTCAGTGTATGGGCGAAACAAAATACATGAAGCATCTAACCTGACCTGTGAAAAAAATGCACTTCCCTCCTGAAGCCAAATTACTAGCTTGTGTATTCCAGTAAAAAAAACAAGCACAACACTTATTTCTTGAAACATGAACTGATGAGGTATTTTGAACTTACTATTAAGATGCTATAAAAATTAACTTACATATTAAAAGGAGTATTCCTGAGATATTTTGAATTGAGTATTATGAATTGGAAAATGCAGCCTTCTCTGCTTCATTTTTAACTTTTCAAATCATCAGCATCCTAGAGCATAAAGCTGTCCCAGAGCCTAAGATTCACCTTCTGTTAAACATCTCACTCAGTTTATGTTTCCATAAGTAAGTTTTGTGTTGTTTTTGCTGCTTTAACAACAGCAGTGTACAAGCACACACACATACCCAGCAGCCAGGAAAAAAGCACAAAGGAAACACTGATTTTGAGTATTTGTTGCTCCAACTTTCAGCCTCAGAATGACAACATACTTCCTCACTCAAACACAGGTGTGCAGTTAACCTAAAGATAGCACTCCTGCATTACTTTTTAATCGCTTAATCTGGAATAATTTATTTAGCACCAGATACACTCATGATGCTCAAGAAAACAAACATGCCTCTCTGCTTAGCACGTACATCTTACACTGTGAGCTGCCCCATCCTTGCAAATCTCAGCGCAAAGATTAAACTTACTGAGAAGAGTAGGTTGACAGCTCCAAAACTTCACTGTCTAGCACCAGCTAGGTAGATAGCAAGCAATCATCACTAACAGTCAGAATAACTCTCCTTCCTGTCTGGGTCAGCTAGGATGTTAGCCCACAAAGTTCAGTGAAAAAAAAAGAATAAATTGTCATTCAGAGCTGGGAAAACTAGTTATTGTTTCGTTCAGAACTAAAGAGACAAAATGCGGTCCCTTTTATTCTAAGCCATACTCAAAAACAGTGGGACTTCTTAGGGGATAAAATCATCTCTTTACTTGACAATTACTAAATCCTAGCAATAAATAGCAGTAATTTCAGTCAAACTTGACTCTGGTTCTAGATTCAAATTCTTAATCCTGTTTTAGACTGCAACATTGATCTGTTTTAACTTTCTTATTTTCTCTCAATATCAAAACTGCTTTCGCACAACAGCTTTGTGCAGCCTGCGTTTTTTCTGTTCAATCCCTGTAGCCCAAGATCTTGGCACACAATCATCACCATATTGTAAGTCAAATTATTTCTTTCCTCAGTAAATTGCAGTATTCACCCATGAAATAAGCAGGATGGGTTCCAGCTTCAGTAAGGTTCAGAGACACACATGGCAGTTCAAATTAAAATGTACAAAAAGAGATATTGAATCAGACATGAAAAGCATATTATAATTTTTTTTAAAAGCTAGTAAGATTCAGAATATTCTTGAAAGCATGTCTTTGAGTCCCTTATTTTATACAGTAATGCTTCTCCTGATCGAAATGCACTCATTTTCCTAAAGGGTGATTTCAAAAAGCCTGAACAATGTTAAACAACTGATTGCATTTATTCAGTAGAGCATTTTATAGTGTTATTCATAAATCTAAAGTGTTTATGAAAGAAAGATTAGATAGATATAAAAGTATTTAAGAAGAACACCACAGTTAAATGATTATCAGGTATTTTTAATGACCCTTTGCTTCTGAATGTTCTGAATATAGTCCTAGAACTTTAAAGATACACTGCAATAACCTAGTGCTTGTCTGAATAATAAGGACAGCAATGGCATGATTTCTATGGGAAAGTGCTGTGTAACCACCTATATTTTATGTGCCTACAGTGACAATTTATTAAATGTGAACATACATTTTTGCATGTTCCACCTCCAAGACACAAAACAGTACAATGACTGCAGCACTTGCATTACTTTTTGGAAAAGACTCTCCAGAAGACACAACTGAGTATGTTCATGTAGACACAACTGAGTATGAAGGACAATCAATGCACAATGCACAAGGGTACCAGCAAGACGACTCTTCTAACTATCACGGAGCAGCTCCTAAACTGAAGAGTAGCCCTGAGGAGAGGGACTTGGGAGTGCTTGTGGACGAGAAGCTCAACATGAGCCAGCAGTGTGCACTTGCG
>JAOXOE010030324.1:0-13238 GCA_028565055.1 Phoeniculus purpureus | reverse complement strand
CTTCCCCCCCCCCCCCCCCAATATTTGTCTCTTTCTCTAACTTGGAACCTACAAAATATCACCAAGTCTTGTCATGGAAGTAACATAATGAGTTCTTTCCAGAGTAGAATGATTGTGAGCTTGCAAATTCTGGAGCCACTTTTGTTTTCAGAAGTACTTATGAGTACTTCTCTGAGGAAAACCCTTTGCAATTAAAGAGATGATTCTTCCTTTGTAAGTTAACATGAAACACCTCATACGAAGTGCAAGTCTGCTGATGGACTTTGATCTTTATGTGAGCCAACTGCTGAAATAGCTCAGACACTGTGTTAACCTCAGGAAGAGGGTTGTGGCAAGTTCTTCATAAGTAACCTAGTACCTCTTAGTTCTTTCACTTGTTTGCTCTCTGCAGCTACAGACACTAGATCAGGTAAAGAATGTCTGCATCTCAGGATTGAAATCCTGTCTGGTGGTGGCTGATGGCAAGTTTCTAACTTCAGGTGAGGAAGGAAGGAAGAATTCAAATTAACTTTGGGAATCAAAACTAGAGTGATCTTCAAATAGCAAAGTTTTTTCAAGAAAAATAATGTTGGCCATATCACAGAGAATGACTAGAAGTAATGTGTGGCACAGATTTCTTCAGTTGGTTGTCTGTCTAGATGTTCCTATCACAGGGATGTATAGATAAGCACAGGTATTCAGAAAATATTATCAATGTGAAGGTAAGTTTGATGCCCCAACCTCTTGACGTTTTTGAGGTAGGGTGGTAGACAGTATCTCATGTCCTGGGCTCCTTTCTGCTCCTTGGGTTACAGGGAGTTTCTGTTAACTCTTGTTGTTTCAGGTACGTTATTGTAATATGATACAGATTTTGGCTTGGGCTGCTGTTTTCACTCCCGTCCCTTTTATGTTCATTAAAAGGTTTTCCTTGCTGGTTTCTTTGTTTTGAAATAATTCTCAGGATAACAAAGCCTGCTCTGGCAGGGGGATTGGACTAGATGATCTTTCAAGGTCCCTTCCAATCCCTGTGACTCTGTGATTCTGTAATATTCTGGTTACAGCACAGTCCAAGCTATTCTGTTTTCATTAGTTTTAGTCTTTTCTCCAGAGATTGTTGTTTTCAGTGTTGTTCGGTCAAAAGTATTCTTTAAGACCTTGAATGGCTCTCACCAGTGGCAAGAAACTACTTCTTCCTGTTGAGAAATGGTCTTGCAAGCAATTGAGTGGTTTTTAACAGTGTTAAATACATAAAAGGTCTACCTACCTATTTACATAAGGGAAACAATTCTGTGGTCTTGTAGTAAACTTTAGGTGACTTTGAAGGCCATTTCTGTAGAAAAGAGGGGAGAGTTGAAGAGGTTGATTCTTACTTCTCTATCAGTTATTTTAAGCTTTCTTCTATTTTTTTTTTTTTACCCCAACTGAATCTGGTCTGTCAGTTGTCTCTGTCAGAATAAATTTGTCTTATATTTCGGTTTTACACCATCTGTTTGGCTGCAATATATGTTTTTAATCCTGTGATTGATGGATTTCTGGAGCTTTTAATTAGATTTTTACCTTTCTATCTGTGAGTTGCTTCTTTTTCCAAGGCCTTAATTTAATTTTGTCCCTCAGGTGGGAATCACTTTAACTGATGGCTGTATTCTTTCCTGTTCTGACTCTGACAAAGGCAGCGCTTTCAATAAATATCAGCTCAGTTAAAATGAGGAAGAAAACTCAGTGTGTTAAACCTGATCTTGTCTTGACTTTCCATCAAGCAGTCTGCAAAACCTATCTGAAATTTACATCTAAATGGATTTCAGAATTTGTATTGCTCACCAACACAGTGTTTCCTCTCCTGTCCTTGCAGTAGTTGTGCAGAAACGGTTCTTGTCTTCGGTCAAACGGACAGTGCTTCCTGCTGAGAGGTCAGTGTGGTTCCTGCCTACTTCAGTTGTGTGGTGAAGAGTCAGCCTTGTGGAAGCAGTATTGGGTTACTAATGAAGACCCTTAAACATCTCTTAAGTGTATTTAGAGTCCAAGAAACCCATGATTTTGTAAGCTAGCCTTGTTACCGCTGTTACAACTCTGGCAACTCTGCAGCTCTGCAGATATGTTCATTGCAGCTGGAGGTGCACTGGCTTTTAGCACTAGGACTTCACTTGGAGAGACTTTAACCCTCTTCTGCTTTGTGGGGATACTGTAGTGACATTATGTTGTGACTGTGCATACAGGCGATCTCCCAAAACAAGGCGAATCAGTTGCTTGTAATTTTTCAGAATTTCTAATCTGTGTACTTGACCCTAACCTTTACGTTTGTTCTTGTCTTTGTAGAATGAAGATTGGTGATTCTATTTCAGCCAGGGCTTTGTGTGAAGGAACAAACTGCTCTGTAGGTTAAAGATTTGGAGATCAGTAACCCATTGAAAACAGCCTGTGACCATGCTTGCAGAAGGTGGAGAGGGGGGTGGTAGTTAACTCCATTTCTGCTTGGGAGGAACTGTCCTCCTTTAAAAGGAGAAAAGTCACTGTACAAAATTTGATATGTAATGCAAGTTAAGCTCTTTTAGAGCTGAGGGTGCTACCTGCTGTACTGCCAGTTCTGTGTCATCCACTTGCATTCATCCCTTTGCTCTGTTTGCCTTTGCTTGAAAGCAGTTTGGGATGTTTGTACAGTGCTTAACAGAAAGAAATCTTACCTTATCCTAAAGGTGCTCCTAGGTATGATAACAGAAATGACAATAAATTTCATACTTATGAATCTGAGGTTCTCCAAACTCACAGCAATATTAAATGTACTTCTTCATGTCAGCCCTCAAACTACTTTTTTTCCCAAGAGCTAGGTTCTGTAAGGGTTGGCTGCCTGACTGGGCAGGAGGTGTGGAGTGGAGGGAAGGTGGATGTGAGCGAACATTCTCATGAAGTGCTGTTGAAGATAAACATTTAACTAGTATGGAAATACCACGCTGAAAGCAGAGGCATAGGGCGTTCTTGTGCATACTAAGAGGACTGTTTATTAATCCTTAGTCTACTTAGTTGGTCTTTTTCCTTTATTCTGGTGGCTAGTAAGGAATGTGTTAGTTAACTTGTACAAAATAGATGTACTAGATTCTGAGCTATTACTAGGGTATGTTGTTATGAGACCCTTATAAATAACCCTGATGTTTTCAAAAGGCTTGGGCAGTGAGTTGAACTTTATTCACTTTCTCAGGTAGTAGTAAAACTAGGTGGTTTCATGCCGCTGAAGTGTCCTGCTATGTTGTTCTTGCTGACATGCTCTGTGGGTATGCACTGGGGCATAATGAGTGCCGCTGCAGATATTTTACCAGCTTTTAAAGTTCAAGGACTTGGTTGTCTGTCTGGCAGAAAGGCTAATTGGCATTATTAGTAGGTAGAGTTTGGTATGTTATGTAATACTGATGTAATAAAAAAACTTGTCTTGGAAAAGATTTTTCCACAAACAACTTATCCCAAAGCAGAAAAGATTCAGATTCCTAACTTAAGTCTTTCTTTAGCGATTCCAAACAGTATACACTAAACCAGAAGTGATTTCCTTAGACTTCTGTAACCAGGGACTTACTGTCTTGAGGGAGAGAGATGACCAAAGAAATTCTCACTTGTTAGCCAGGGTTCTATATAAGAATGTAGTTAAATTGATATTAATGGTTTTTTTTTCCTGCCTTTCAGTAAGAAAATGGCAAATGACACACAATTCCTCTCTTCCAGAGCTTGATTGGCTTTTCTCTGGTTTAGAATGTAGTACAGAGCATATGAAATTCGTAGCATAGATGTGGTCACATAGCATCGAGATGATTGCAGCTGATCCCTGTGTGAATGTGTGCTGCTCACCCACAGATACGGAACCATTCCTGTTTAATTGCAAGCATTCTCTTCTTCAAATATGGTGCTTTGGCTGCAAATGCTGCATCCTGAAAGCAGTTCAAGTGTTTTGTGTCTGTTAGTCATGAAGTTGGTTTTGCCTGGGTTCTAGTGGAACGTTAGCTTGTGCATTTTCCACAAGTTTATTTTTCATCTGTGTCCTGGGTTTTTTTTCCTTGACGGGGGAGTCACTGCACATACTCAGTGGTTCCTATGAAATGCTGATTTCAGAAAAACCTATGAGATCATAGAATCATAGAATGGCCAGGGTTAGAAGAGACCTTAAAGATTATCTAGTTCCATCCCCTCTACATAGGCATACATTGGCAGGAACACCTTCACTGGATCAGGTTACTCTGGGCCCCATCCAACCTGGCCTTGAACATTTGCAGGGATGGGGCAGCCACAGCTTCCTTGGGCAACCTGTTCTAGCATCTTACCACCCTCACAGGAAGGACTTTATTTCTAATGTCCAACCTAAATCTCCCCTCTTTATGTCTGTAATCCTTTCCCCTTGTCCTCCATGTAAAAAGCCCTACCCCAGCTTTCTTTAGGCCCCCTTCAGACATTGGAAAGCTGCTCTAAGGTCATCTTGGAGGCTCCTCTTCTCCAGGCTGAACAACCCCAATTTGCTCAGCCTGTCCTCATAGGGGAGGTGCTTCAGCCTTCTGATAATTTCAGTTGCTCTGAGTGTTTTTGCTTGGTGAGGGTGGCACTGGTTACAGCTTCAATTAGCAAGGTGGCAGCTTCTGGATCACAAGCTTCTCTGAAATAGCTGTGGAGTCATGGGAAGAGGTTTGGCATCTCCTCTTGAAGTGGTAGAGCTGGTTAGAGTCAGTGTCTTCACAGTATAACTGGGGAGTGCAAGAGGCACTCATTGTGAGGAAATAGAGCAGGAAAGCAATTGTGCATTTCTGAAATAACTGAATAAATGCAGCAAGGAGGTGAGTGGAGACGTGAATTAAGTGGTGGAACAAACCACAGAAGTAAAATTCGTGAGGAAAAACCCCTTGTTTTCCAGAGGTGGAAGTAGATATTGAGAAATAAAGCCCTAAGGCTGGTTCTTCAGAATGAGATGAAAACACACATCTGGATACAAGTTTCTCAGATAAGAATGTGAAATTATAAGAAACAGCCCAATGATCCTTGGGGTTGTGAATTTTAATAGATAGCATATGAAAAGGCAGCATAAGATAAGGAGCAATCGGAGAAGGTTTATGGGTTTGTAGGGAGGGGAGTTCTTCAGTTTTGTTGAGTTTTGGTTGAGGTTTTTTTGGCCTGGGAAGTTCTTTAGCTAATTAATTGCTTATGAAATATTTTCAAAAAAATTATTCCCAGCTGATGTGAACTTCATTTTATAGAACAGATCTCTTCCAAGGTTGTTCTCCATCGTTCTTAAGTATATAAAAGGCTTAGGGCAAAATGGCTTTGCAACTTGAAACATCAGACATGCGGGCCAAGTTTTGTTTAGAAAGGCTTGAGTTTTCTGTTCCTTTAGCCAATGTTTAATCAATTCAACTTTACTCCAACAAGCCAACTGTTGAAAATGGGAAGTTAGAGGAGACAAGGTAGAAGGACCAGGAAGATAGGACTCTACTTGAGAATGAAGAGAATTGCTTGTGGTTGTAGCAACCGGACAGCAGTTCGGTCAAGTCAGTACGTGACTTCTTTCAAAATGTTATTTTCCGTATTGAAGCTGTCCTTTGTCTTTCACTGCAAGTTCCTGACCTCATCCACTGCTTAGCAGTTACAGTAGGCAGGACACTCAGTGGGGTGCCTCTTGAAGGGAAAGAGTTGGTGCTTGTTAAATTAAAAAAAGGTGACTCTGAAAAACAACAACAAAAAAACCCCCAAATCCAAACAGACTTCTATTACCTTTCCAGGAAAAGATCTCCTGGGAAGAGTTTCTAGTCTGTGCATGTCTGACAGTGAGCAAGGAGATGAGATCAAGGCTTGATTCTTCATGTCAGGCTTCACTGAAATAATTGGTTTGTGGGTAGGATTTTTTCCCAAGTAATCAAGACTTGCAGCAGCCAGAAGCAGGTGTGAAATATTTCAAGTCCTAAACACCCAGCGTCTGTATCTGTGAAGAGCACATGTCGCGGTTTGTTCAGTTGTATTCAGCCATATACCCTATAGCAGTGATGCCCAGTACAGACTTCAGTGCAAGCATCAGATGTGATCTCTGTGGGATAAAGCATTGGGAATTGTGCTGAAATTTACAAGCAATGCTGGTTTTAGTTATCTTCCCCAATCAGCCTGTTGTGATTGCGTATAAGACTAAAAAAACAAAACCCACAGACACAAGTGTGGGGAAGAGACAGGGTGGAAGAAAAAACCCATGAAAAGTCATTTTCGTCAGTCCTTGGTTCTGTACCTACTGCATTTTGTTTTACATGTCTGTAGTTAACATTAAATTAACATTAAACCATAGATTGTAGCAAAGATGTGAACTATGAAGAATGCTCATGCTTCTTGGAAGGTTTTGGCAAATTCAAGTAGCATGGGTTATTTTTTACGCTGATTTACAAGGTGTGTGTATTTGAGTTGTCAGTGTGATTTCGTTTGAGTAACCTTTACAGTTCAAAAGTGACAGAGGTTGAAGCATAGGCACGTTACCCATTTCTGTTCTGGTGAGATTGTTCATTTGAGACTTGAGTGAAAATCTGGCCCAAACAGTGTTTGATGTTGCCTGATTTCTACCTGTATAACTGCTTGGGCTTTGGAGTAGCACTGGGCTAGTGTAACCACTGTGTGTCTGTGCAACCAGCTGGTGCATCTTGGATATGAAAGATGAGCTGCAGTTAGAATAAAGAGTTAAAGAGAAACAAGTAAGAAATGTAATAAACACCTGTGTCAGAGGTGTCACAGCAAGGCAACACTTTATCATCTAAGTCTGTCTGCACCAACAGATGCCTCCTGTCTGTCTCTGCAGGCTTGGATGGGTTAAGATTTCTTAAGAGGTGCTTGACTTGATCCTCCTCCACTTCTGGCAGTTCCTCTCCTTCTCAAAACTTCTCTCCAGACAGTCTTGGAAAACTGCATCAGTGAAGCCTTAAGGTGAAGAAGGCATTCAGTACCCATTCTGTCTCTTAACCATTGCACTTTCCTTACTCTGCCATTGCTAATGTGCTGCTAGAAGCTTTTAGTGATGAGCCTTGCCAGTTTGAATCCTTGATGAATTTTGACTTTCTAAGTGCCATCACTTAATATCTGGGCAGTGTTTCTGTACTCCTGAGCACCAGGTACCCTCTTCTGCACTGGAGCTGCAGTGTGAGATGCCTGTCTATCTGAGGTGTTGTGTAATATAGCTGTTCATTTTCTTTGCTGTCTGGGGGGAGTGTTCCTGTGGTAGGGTTATTGTAGGCTGCTTCCCACAGCACGTCTTCCATCTGTCCCTTGAATTCTGAGAGATTCCATAATCCTGCGGAACCGAAGTCCAGGTTCTGTGCAGTGCTACTCATTACTTTCCATGATCTACTTCTGCAGCTGTGATCAAAACACTCTTGCTGCGTGTTTCCTCAGTGTTGGATTTGTTTGCTGGCACATATGTTGGCAGCACAGATGATCCTGCCAGCGGAGATCTGCAGAGCATCAAGAGTAACTACAGTACTTTGGGGACAAGAGTGAAGGGCACAGGAGTGTAAAACATGCTGTTGCAACATTCTTCTGCCAATATAGTATTTCCTTTGTACATGTATATAATATTATATAATACATATAATAAAATCTGCAGACTGTAACAATTAGTCAGGAGTTCCTGCAGGCTGGGAAACACACATTTCTTTGAAGAGAGAGCTCTTGGATTAATCTGTCCATGATGCTTTCTGCAGGTCTCAGCTATGACTTTCAACAGCAATCTGCTCAATGGGGAATTCAACCACTGCACACGTTGCAAAAGGTGTTTTTCATGGTGTTTTTTTAACACCTATGGCTTTCCAAGTAACTTTTCTCCTTTTTCTAAGGAGGGAAGACAGAAGTGTGTTGCCTGCAAGCAGTTCCAGACCATTTGGACTCTTAATGTGGGTTATTAACCAAGCACTGCTGTAATGGGCTTAAGAACTGATAGCTTATTCACAAAATTGGGCACTTAAACTCTAGGAGCAGTTTTCTCATTGTTCAGACAGAAAGAAAACCGTTTGAGTCATACCTGAAAGCCTTTTGTAATCAGAAAGAACGATCTAATTCTTTTTGCATTAAAACCTGTATGGTGTAGGTGTGTTACAGAAGTATGGTGGACTGCAGCTTGTGACTGAACAGTCCAGCTACTGTGTGGCCATTTAGTTACTGTTTAATTATTCTGGAGACTGAAATGATTCAGTGTCATACATCAGGTGTTATCCAACAGCAGAATTATTAGATGGATTTGAACTTTGTTTTCAGAGTTTAACGTGGATAACAGCAATGTCAGAGCTAGTGGATCCAGTATGACTGTGTTAAAACGCTCTATACAGTGCATGTTAAGCTAAGTAGAGTATTTCCAGATTCTTGGTGGTTGTGGCAGGTTTGTTTTATCTTCTTTATCTATCTGTGTTCTTCCAGATAAGACTCGAACTTAGTGCAGGTCAAAGAAAGGGTGTCTGTGTTCTCCTACCTGCACACTGCAGTAGGATCTCCCCTTAACTCACTGTTCGAGTTGCACAAACCCTGCGACCCTGCTCTCTCAGCCTCTGTTTGTAGGTTGGTGGTATGCTGCAGCTTCCTGGTGGTGTCAGGGGCCCCTTTTCTTAACTCTCTCTAATGTATCTATCCCTTTCTCACACTAGAGAGCTTGAAACCGGCTGTGCTATTGTATTGCAGACCAATTGCCACAAATCCTGAGCATGGCAGATTTCTTAAACACTTCTGGACTACACCCTTGCTAGTACAGTCTGCTCAGGGGTGTCCATCACTGAAGGAGCTTGTTGCTAATATTTGTTATCTCAGCAAGGCTTCAAGATCCTTTTCTGCAAGGCAGCTTGCTGGTCAGCCTTTCCTAGGTGGAGGACTTCCCACTGCATCTAGTTCAACAGCAAAAAGAATTGTAGTGCTTAGAGAGCACCAGTCTTCCTTGAAGAAAAAAGAAAGAAACAATTCATGCTCCTTTACAAAGTCAACTGTTTAAGAAGCAGAAACAATTTAGGAATGGTACATTCCGTCTATGTATGAGACTATCCATTTAAAAAAAATGGGACAAACATGGCTTGTCTTTTTCTTTATAAGTGATGTTCAGACTTGCCCAAGTGATTTGGAAACTAATGGATTTTGTGTATTTCATAAAATCCAATCCTGGGAGTTTATTTCCTGCATTGCACAAGTTGAGATGGAAACATGTTAAATCTGAAGATATGCAGATTGTGCTGCCAGAGGGCTTCAGGGCAGCGTTATAATTGAGTAGTTTATTATAGTAACTTTGATGTTTTTGGATTCAAGGCATAGGAGAATTGCCAAGTGCTTTCTATAGGGAATTATAGTCATTTAAGGTTAAGAGGCTAGTGGCAGGCCATTCCCATTAAAGACAAATGAACTCCTTAGCAGAAATCTCGTAAAATAGATAAAATAATAAAACAGATACTAGGTGTGGAAAGACTGTAGAGGGTAGTAAAAAAGCTGCTCTGTGGAGGTCTTCTCACATAGGAATGGCTTTGTCATCCTTGTAATGATTATGGCTGGTATGATGTTCCCAAACCAAGAACAGAAATACTGAAAAGAGGACCTGATCCCTCCTGGTTTTACAGCCTGTTGTCTCCCACCCTGCAGGTAGCTTTCATAAGACTCAAGAAGGTATTTTTGGTGCCTTTGAGTACAACAGGTAGCAAAGAGTGAATGGTTAACTTACCTGCGAGAATACCCATTTTCTTTGTTCAGGTGTGGTGTGTTTGTGTTCATGGTTACCTTGAGCAGTGATGGAGAGCTGGGAAAAGAAATCTAACAGGAAAATGTTCAAGGGATGACTCAGCTGTCATTGTGGCAGGTGGTTTGGATCCACCAAGTTCTTTAGCAGTATAATGGCCAAACAATAGGAGCCTTGTTTCCCAAGAATGTGCTGTTTGAGGTATTTGGAGGAATTGGGCTGATAGAAAATACTGGTAACTCTTTAGAGTCAGGAATCTGGATGAAATTGCTATCACTGGAATTTTAGCTTCCAGATCTTGGATGTCGCTGCCAAGTTGGTTTATCCTTTCGAATAGATTTTTTTTTTTTGGAAATCATTACAGATTAGCGATAACAAAGAGTGTGTAAACAGCTCATCTCATCTTTGCTGGGAAGTTATTTTTGTTCTGTTCATAATAAATTTTTGGAAGTCCATGAATAATGTCTTAGCTGAGCTTGGTTCCAGGTGGTGTGTTGGATCCTGACCTGCTTGGTTCTCGGAACATGAGACTTTAATTAATTGTAAGTGCCCTACGCTGTGCAGTATATGAGTTTTGTGTATCCCTGTTGGAAAACACAAAAACAATGAGATGAGAAGCCCATTTTCCTTTTCCATTACATGGGGTGTTGTTTTAATCAAGATTCTTTTCAGAGTATTGAGGTTTATGCTGATTTGTTTGCTGTTGCTACCAGCCTTCAGCTGGTTAGTGGTAGCCACTTGGAAAACTTATCAGGAACAGAAACTGTATTTAATGTTAGATCTTCTCTGACGAGAAATACGGACTTACTTATGAAGCAGTTGGACAGGAAAGAATCCTAGTGCTGTGTAACTTTGTTTGGAGCTGTCTTTTGAAGTGTACAACAGTTAATGTTTCTTAAATATAGTATGCAAGTTCTCTGCTGCTCTTACTGAATTTGTTTATTAATGTAAATGCACAAACATCTGAGGACTGGACTGAAGTTGCAAGTGGTGTTGTAGATCCCTTGTTCATAGGTAGGAAGTTATTTCTGCTGTGTATGATTTTTGTTTGGGTAATGTCTACCTAGATTAAAAACGATGAGACTGATATCTTCCAAAACACTCCGTCTAGGACCTCACTTTGTTACTGAGATGAGAAACTGGCTACTGCTGTGATATCACACAAGAGCTTCAGTTTGCTGTTAGGAATGCCACTGTGTTTGCCAGCTTGGCACCTGAGAGCTCTCTGAATGGGAGGAAACTTAAGGATGGCAAATGGTTTCAACCAAATGAAATAACTGTGTTTTTTCCAGAAGGAGGACTAAATGTAAGCAATTTCTTCTCTGATTGAAAGGAAATAGGTTTACGGCTGGATTCTGGGTGCTTTTCAGATCAGAAAAATTTGTAACAGAAAAAGATGTATTAAATACATGGTTTGCAGTAAAACATCAGTGTCTTGTGTGCCTGTGGAGCAGAGTGCCTACAGCTTTTGAAACCAGCCACTGCTGTTCAGGAGTTGCACTGAAAGCTGACTAGCCTTTTTTAGTAAGGCTTTAGACTTTGGATTCTGTGTGCCTAGAGGAGCAGAACTGAACAACCAGAGCTGGCTCCAAAATGGACAGCTGATTTAAAAAAAGCTCCTGTAGTCTTGGAAGAGTTGAGGGATTGACTTTGTTCAAGACTCAGAACTATGATGAGGACCCAAGCTTTGTATTATCTCAGAGACTACACACTATTCGTAGCAGGCTCATCAGGTAGCAAAATGACTTAAGAGTAGCAGGAACTTGCTATGACTACTGTTGCTTTGAGTTTTTTCATGAGAGGAATTTCATTTAGTATTGAGATTTTATATTTATGTATAAGTCTTGAATTGTTGATTCGAAGATTGTTCCAAGGCTTCAGCATCACACTGCCTTTACTGTTGGCTCTCTTATGAGAGTTGTCACTGTGGTGGTGATGTGTTGTCTGACTCAGTTCTGCTCTTGTGTATCAGAGGAGCACAGAGCTGTTCAAGGTGAGTCTGTATGTGCCAAGGAGTCTAGATGACACAAAGTGCTGTGTGGCAAGTGGATTTTCTTCACAACTTGTAAACTTTGTACAGCCCAAGAAAGAAGGTGGAGATTGAGGATGGAGTCTGGATGTGTTGGAAATGTTGAGTGGCAAAGCCAAATATTTAATGATGATGAAATTCAATTAATAGAGGAAATTATGTGCTGCTGGTGCAGCATAAGAGCACCCTCCAGAGACTGTTGATGCTTTATGACATTTAGAAGTCTGTATTAAGTTCACTAGATTGTCTTTAGACAAGAATGAAAGATGAAGCAATTCCTAGGAATTCTTGCTATGAAGCAGGATTTACTTCAGTTGCTGCGAGCATCGCTGTTTGTAATAAGCATGTGCATTGTGTGACTTGGTCTTCAACATCTATGCAGTATGTATTGAATTAAATTGTTATTAGAGCATAGCAGGACATGTTTATGAGTAAAACTCCCTTTAATAGCTCATCTGAACTCACTTTCATGTTGTCTTGTACCATTCTAGTCCAATTTGTGTTTGTTTTCCCCCTCATAATCCCTTCCATGTTGGTTGTCTTAGAGCTGCCACTGCACTTGCTTTGTCCTTAACATATCTTATTCTAAAGAAAAAAACAGATTGGCAAGAGTGACTTAATATGAAGTGTGTTACTTAAGCTGATGAGGTGGTTTTTTTTTTCCCTGAGTGAGTATGGGCCAGAAGAGGCCCGTATTCACTAACAGACTTTACTTAGATGATACAACAATGTTATGTGAAATAGCAAAGAATAGTAGCTAGTGTGCATGTGGGGTGAATATATGTCGAGATTCAAGCTGTGCTTGCCTCACCTTCATGCATAAAATGCAGGAATTCTGCATTGTAAGAATTCTCTGTTGAATGAATTTATCTACATACAGATATCTGCTGAAGTTAAACAGATAAACTAACTGCTATCAACAGTTCTGAGGAACACTGGTGTTCTTGAATGCCAACCATGATTAGATGTAAACATACAGCTTATTGTAGTTGAAACCCACCAGTGAGTCCATAATCAGCTGCCAAACTTTATAAAGGAAACAGCAAAAATTATGCTGCCCACAAATAGCAGCTGTAAACCACAGCATTAGTTCAGTAACTTCATAGCCACAAAATATAACTAATAGGATTGATAACCTGTGGTAATCTGCTTCTTTGCAATGATGTCATACCTGCTCTGAACCAGAGTGAGAAGCATTCCTTGGTAGTTCATCAGGACCACAGAACATTACGGGGATTGGAAGGGACCTTGAAAGATCGTCTAGTCCAATCCGCCTGCCAGAGCAGGATCACCTAGACCAAGCCACACGGGAACATATCCAGGCAGGTTTTAAATGTTTCCAGAAAAGGAGACTCCACAACCTCCCTGGGCAGCCTGTTCCAGTGCTCCGTCACCCTTGCTGTCAAGAAGTTCCTTCTGATATTTATATGGAACATCCTATGTTCCAGCTTGCACTCATTGTCCCTTGTCCTATCACTAGATGACACTGAGAAGAGCCTGGCTCCATCCTCCTGACACCCACCCTTCACATATTTATCA